>JAJHZJ010000373.1:2281003-2371003 GCA_023548195.1 Bettongia penicillata ogilbyi | reverse complement strand
TTAGGTATAGATTGCACTAGTGGTCTCTGTGGTCCCTTCTAATTCTACAATTCTATGTCTACATATTCTGTGATATACCAAATTACCTAAGGATAATAGGAACTGCCAATGTTAGGTTTCAAGCAAAAAAAGAAAAATGGAATCACTCTCAGAACTTACCCTCAGTTATTTAATTTCCATTAACATCATGCCAAGAATTGCCCCCAGGGCAGTGGGAGCCTGATTCAAGAGTTGTTCCAGGAGTTGGAACTAGAAATAATTCAATTAATTTAAATTAATTTAAGTAAATCAATCCAGTTCAACCAGTTTCCTCAAAGTTAGAAAGCAGTTAGTACCATATCTGGAAGGAAAGAGAAAAGGACCATTCCAAGAGAAAAGGACCATTCCAAGAGACTTCAAATTCTGTGGTACAGTGAATGAATGGAGCACCGGACTTGGAATCAGGAAGACCTGAGCTCAGATCCTGATTCAGACACTTGGTTGGTTGGTTGCTGTCCTACATTCTAGAAGAGTACCAGAAAGACATTACTGTGTTTGAGTCAAAGTAAAATGTGTCTGTCTGTGGCTGAGCAGACCAACATGAGTTCAGAAGCCTCTACCAGAGGTCAGGCACAAATAGTCCTTATGAACATTGGAGTGCAGATGTCTCTAAAGTTGTACATTTCACATTTCTTTTGAGCTGCTGCTGCAATTCTACTTCACTCATGCAGCACAGTGTCTACTTTGATGAGGGCATGCCATGCTGGGTGGTCTCTTACCAGAGCATCCCATCTCATTCCATCAATTCCAAAGTTCTTTAATGTCTGCATCACATTGGATAACTCCTTTCCCTTCTTTGGGCCTCCAGTGTTCATTCTTGTTCAATGGTTTCTACTATCCCTTCCAGCTCTAAATCAATCATTCAGTCAATCACCAAGCATTAATTCTTTCCCTACCAAGTGCCCTAGAGATACAATGATGGAAAACGAAACCATCTCCACTGTAATTCAATGAAAAGAACCAGGGTTTTTTTGGACTGGCTGCTGTCATCAGATTTGCACTTTCTCAGAACTAGAAGATCTCTTACAAAAGAGATGATATTTCTAAAAGTGTTTCCATTGCACAGTGTCCAAAACAGTGCTTTTTTTCCTTTGGGATATCAGTTAAATTTTTCTCTCAGAGCAGTAAGTGACACTCAAAATATTTCATTCAAATTGAAATATAATTTACTTCAGACCATGAAATTCCTCAAATTAAATGACTGTTAGTGGTCAACAACCACTCTAAAAATGGTTATTCTTGGGGATCATAAGTCTTCCCTTGACTTTTCAGACTGCGATTCCTCCATCTTCTGAGGCACAATCTTGGTCCAGAACACATATTTATCACTCTTCAGGTTCTTTCCCACATTTGACTGCAAATTCAGCTGCAGGTACTCTCCCTTCTGGTCATACACTGGCCAGTGAAACAGGTCTCCTCCATTTGGGTCCCTGGAAGGAAAAAACAAGCATTTAGAGCTGAAAGGGCCTTCTCCATTAGCAAGGCTAGCAAGCCACCCTCAGCTCAGTCTGGGAACCAAGGAATGAACCCAGCAGACAGTGGTGGATTCAAGAGAGAGACTTGCCCACCCATTCTGTCTTCATCTTTCATGTTGTGCCTTTCTAATGTATCCAATGCAGAAGATTCAAAGGATGAAAAGACTCACATAGGAAATAAGTAGCCAAGTCTGGATTTGAACTCATATCACAGGACTCCTTTTCAAAGGGCCAGCTAGGTGCTAGAGGGGAAAGAGCCAGACCTGGAGTCAGGGAGGCTTCAGTTCAAATCCACCCTCAGACATTTACTTATTGTGTGACCCTGGACAAATCACTCAACTTGGCCAAGAAAACTCAGATGGGGTCACAAAGAATAAACACACCAATACTGGACTCCACATCCAAGGCTCTTGACACTACAACCTATCCTAATGCTTCCCAAGGGGGAAGAGAAGTCACTGAGGTTCGAGGGCAATGGTGAGGGCCAGGAGAGTTGCTGATCTTACTTATTGTCCTTTCAAGATGCCCATGTGTAGGGTGAGTCTGTCAGAGCAACATCACCCCCCACTCCAGCCCTCGTCTTGAACTGGAGGAAGGGTTACAATGATCACTAGATCTTACCTCCACGTTGAAATGTGCTTTTTTCCTGAAAAATTTTAATCAAGGAACTTCTATGTAAATGTAAAACCTTTACATGCCTAGGAACAGGCATTAACCCCCAGGGAAACTATTGGGAAACCAGGACCAGCTTTCTCACCCATGACTGGCAAAGTTTGCCCAGTAGCTCATTATCCTGTGGCTCAGGAGTTTTTCCTCTTCTGTTGCCTCTCCTAAAACTAGGAACAGAAAAAGAAGCATCTTGGTTAAGGTCAACAGGTAGACTCAAAAGCCCCCTTTCCTCCACTCTCCAGTCCTGATCGCCCACTGAATCCTGCTCTGGCCACTGACTTTATCTTCCTCCAATAGTTTCCGTCATATCACTCCCCTCCCAGAGGACACCCCAGGGCTTCTGTTGTCTGACTCTGTCTGACTCCTTAATTGAGTCTTCCCCCAAAAGGCAAAGTGATGCAGCTAGACTGAAAATCAGGAAAACCTGAGTTCTAATCCAGCCTCAGACACTGATTAGATGAGTGACCCTGGGCAAGTCATTTAACCTCTCTCTTCCTTTGTTTCTTTGTTAGAAAAATGGGGATAATAATAGCACTGTGTCCCAGGGATGTTGGGAGGTTTAAATAAAAGAGAGATAATGTGTATAGAGTACTTTACAAAACTTGCAAAAATATTACATAAATGCTAGCTATAATGATTATATCTGTATTATTATATAATTTTTACAATATATAATGTTATAATAAGGTATATTATAATTTTATAATTGTATTGTTTAATTACATATAAATATAATAATGGTGTGGTTGCTGCAAATATTATCATAATTATTCCTATTCTTCTAATCTAAAATAGCATAGCACAAGCCCTGGTAGCCATAAACTTTTTGGCTATTGTCCCTGGCCACACAGTGCCTGCCATTCAAGATCCAGGCCTGGAGCAGTGCACACAGGCTTGGCAGCAGCAGCTGGCACATAAGGTCATGAATTCATTGGCCATAGCAAGTTATGACACAGGTAAAGATATAAACTGGCCTTCCATTTCTACCAGGACAGGAGCAAAGAAGTCAAAATAGGGAGAGACTTGCAAAAACACAGATTTAGGACCATCTGCAAACATTAACTTCAAAGAATGCTAAATGTGAGATTGCTGTCCATCAATCAATAAATAGCTGCACTGCTAGAGAAGAGCAATCAAGACCAACTGGAGAAAAGAGAGGAAAGAAGGGAGGGACAGAACAGAGAGAAGGAGGGGGAGAACAAGAAGGAACAAACAAGGGAGAAAGGAAAGAAAGAAAAGAGGGAGGTAAGTTGGGTGAAAGGAAGGGGAGGAGAGAGAGAATGCTTCAGCACATTGGACAGATCCTCTGTGCAGGATTTAGGGAAGTACAGAGACAAGAATTACCAGGATGAGATGGTGGGACAAGATAGGGTCTACCTCAGAGGAGAGGTGAGCACATTGCTAATGTCACAGGTTGGTCCACTCACACATGGAAATGTATTTTGTGCCTTCCTGCCTCATCTTCCTTCTTGGGAATAAACTCCAGGAAGTCAGAGACTGTTGTCTTATTCATGTTTGTGCCTTCCCCAGAGTTGAACGGAGGACTCTGCATATTGGATGTGTTTAATCATAGAAAATGAACTGAACAGAATACCTGATTCAGTCTCCTGATTCAGTTCAACTGAACAATCAAGGGGACTTTCAAGGCTGATATTCTAATCTCCAAATGCTGAGTAAACCCAATTCCCTCCTCTATCCCCAGCACTGTGCCAAGGGTTGGAGATGCAAATCCAAAGACAAAAAAGAAAAACAAAATCTCTTCTCAGGCAGCTGGGCCCCTATTCAGGCCTCCTGGGGAAACCTGGAGGACAGAAAGGACACTGGATTTGGGGTTAGACCTGCTATCTCTGTCATATTAGATGAGTCTATTTCTCTCTAGGAACTTCAGTTTTCCCTTCTGTCAAACAGCAATGATAACAATCCACATTGCAAACCTCACAAAGTATTTGGGAAGATCCCCACCTAGACCATAGGTGGACTGAATGCTGAACATGGAAGCAAGAAAGCACCAGATCAGATCCTGACTCAGACCCTTAACTAGCTCTGTGACAATTGGCTAGCCAAGACTTACCTTTCTCAGTCTCTGTTTCTTAATCTATAAAATGGGAACAGTACCTGTACTTACTTCATAGAGCTGTTTTGGGGATATCAAATGAGAATGGCGTACACAAAGCTCTTTGTAAGCCTTCAAGCAATATATGAATGCTAGCTACTTTAACTATTGTAATTATCATTATTAAATGGGCTGATGTATGGCAAGGCACTTTGTGGAAACACAAGGCATTATTATTTATTTTGATGGCACAGAGACTAAGGTAGATGACAGATGGCAGTCCACAGCCCTCCCCCAAGCCACAGCCTCCCACTCTATCCCCTCTCCACTGCTTACAGGGCACTCCAAAGATGAAAAGCACCTCATCACCATGGTCTGCTTTCACAAAATCTGGCTTGACGTCATGAAACTTGCTTGGTCGGTGCTGAAATTCATAAAAGTAGACTGGAGAACTGGGACCTAGGCAAACACAAGAAATGCCCACAGTTATTGACACACTGAACACAGGGCAGGACCATGTGCCAGGGATCCCTGGCCTGATTCCCTCCTTTGGGGGTGAGGAGGGCAATGGTAACTTGCCATTAAGAGCAAGCCCCTGAAAGGCAGCCCCTTGACAAATGCTGTCCCATAACAATGCTGTGAGGCAGGACAAGTCCCGAGGTCTGGTGGAACAGACTGGGGGCACAATTCTGATCCTTCTATTAACCAGCTACAAGACGTTGGGACAATGCTTTTACTTCTCTGAGGCTGATTTTTCAACTGAAAGGCGGAGGTAGTAATCTCTAGCCTGTCTGCCCCACGGAAAGGGAAGGGAAAGAGCACCTGTTATTCAGTTGTTTCTAAGTCACATTTGACTCAGTGTGTTCTCATTTGCAGATTTCTTGGCAAAGATACTGAAGTAGTTTGCCACTTCCTTCTCCAGTTCATTTTACAGATAAGGGAAGTGAGGCAAAGAGGGTGAAGTGACTTGGCCAGGCTCATACATCTAGTTAAGTGTCTGAGGTCAGATTTGAACTCAGGAAGAAGAGTCTTCCTTAATCCAGGTCCAGCACTCAGCACTGTGACATCCAGCTACTCTATGAATATGCATTTATAGGGTGCCTACTTTGTGCCAGACACTGTGCTAAATGTTTTACAAATAGTATCTAATTGGAGCTTTGAATGACGAAAGTGCTATTATCATTTTCATTTCATGTTTGAGGAAACTGAGGCAAACAGAGTCATAAATGACTTACTCGGAATCACACAGCTACAAGTTGTCTGAGTTCAGATTTGAACTCAGGTCTTCATGACTCCAGGTCCATGCTCAATCCACTGGGATGAGGCTGTAAGGATCCAGGGTGGTAATGGACATAAAGTGTATTATAACCATAACACAATCCAGAAGGAGTTCTGGGATTTAGTTTTAGTTGAGCACTTTGATAACTCGATTTCCATGTAATTGATTTTCTGTTCTATGTGTTTTTATACATTTAAAACCATTACTCAGGAGATAATCCGTAACTTCCCTTAGACTTCCAGAAAGGTCCATCATGCATACCACTAAATAGTTGAGAGCATCTGCTTATAGACCTGTTATTATTTGTTATAATTATTTGTAGATAATGGTCACAGAATCCCCCATGATGCCCCGCTGGGTTTAGGTTGGGGAGTAGGGAAGAAGAAGGAAGGTGAACAGGGGACTTTAACCAATCTAGGGGCTATCACAGCAAAGCTAAGGGCATGAATTCTGCATGGAAATGAGGATAATATACACACATTACCCTAGAGACGAGACATTCCCACACTGATCCTGAAAAGGGTCCATGCCATACTCACTGTGTTGATATTTAGCCACTTTGAGGGCTGGAATAACAAACATCATATCCCCCATCATTTCCTGGAATTGAGCTCGATATTCTCCAGGGTCCTCAGTATCTCCAAAGTACTCTTTCAGTATCAAACTCACAAGCACAGGAGGAAAAGTCTATAGGAGATCCAAAGGAGAAAGAGTATCAGATAAACCAATTTATCAGGCAATGGATTGTTTGGGGATGTTTGTTGGTTGATTGTAAGAAATAAGCAAGGGAGCTAGGTGGTGCCCTAGATGGTGACCTGCACTCAAATCTGACCTCTGACATGTATTAGCTATGTGACCCCAGGCAAGTCACTGAAATTTGTTTGGCTCCATACCTCATCTGAAAAATGAGCTGGAGAAGGAAATGGAAAATCACTCCAGCACTTTTATCAAGAACCACCAACCCCCCCCAAAAAATCACAAAGATTCAGACATGATTCATCAATTAAACAACCATAAGGAATAAATCCACACAAATCTGCCTGCTTTTCATGGATCCTGGGTCTCATTACATCCCTTGCAACATCCCCACCAAGGTCTGCTCTTTCTGGGTTAAATTCTTCAGGAAGATACCAGACCACCAGTTGTTTGGCATGTTGCAGAAAGAAAGTGAGATTCAAGGAAAGAATAGAGCTATGTGGGGTCCCCAAGGTCCCTTCCCACTCTCTGACTATGAAAAAACAAAGTCAGAAGGTGGAAGGACCTTCTTTTGCCCTCCTCTAGACAAGTTCAATGGCCCCCTCATTGGTCCTTGTGCCTAAGATCTCTCCCCACTCCAAGCTACCCTCTACTTATTTTTTAAAGTGATTTTCCAAGCACAGATCTGACCATTTTACTCCCATGCCCCAAATAAATAAATTTTACTGGATGCTCCAGGATCAAATATAAATGCTTAGGTTTGGTATTTAGAGCTTTTAACAACATGGCCCCATGCAGGCTTATTACACATTGTTACCCTCCTCACACTCTGTGGTCCAGGTATGCCAACTTTCTGGTTCCTCACTCTTCCCATTCCATCTCTCATCTCCATGCCTTTGCATTGACAAGACTCAGCTCAAAGAGTACCTTCTATAGAGCATCATTCTTGGTTCCTCCTTCCTCCAGCTGCCAGTGCCTGACCCCTTTGTGTATGTTTCCCACCTGTCTCTATGTGTGCAGGTTATCTCCCTCATACAATGTAAGTTCTTCAAGGGCAGGGACTGTTTCACTTTGTCCCTGCACATAAACCAGTGCCTGCTACATAGTAGGTGCTCTAAAGAAAAGCTTGATATCTCACCAAAAATGGACTTTGCATTGCTGTTTGGATACTGTTTTTATCCATGTTTTCCTTAAATCCAGGAATTCCCATTTCCTGTGTGAAGAAAAATGGCACACTCTGAATATCCTTTAGAACTTTATGAAATGTTTGCATTTTTTAAAACAAATCTAATCCAAGAAAGTCATTTTACCCTTTAAGGAGGAGCTAGTGCCAAAGACTTTTTTAAAGGAATTACTGAATAATGCCCAACACACACCAAACAATACTCAATATATTTTGCAAAATGGCCAGCAAAATTGTGTTTAATACCCAATACATGCAAGCAGTGGTACCAGTTTCTTCATAATGACTATTGACCTTAGACAATGGCTGATACTTACTTTAATATGTTATACTAGAAATGATGGAGGTACAATTCTATTTTTGTGAATAGTGTAAATAGACTACCTTTATGCTACCTTGTGCTTAAGGAAGTAGCTGGCAAATAGTTGTTAATATCATATCATCATTACGATTAATATCGACAATTAATGGCCTTGAGATATGATGCCCTGAAGTCTATAGGACAGAAATCTCGTCTCACATCAGGAGGTCCCAGCTGTGTCACTGCAGTTAAATTATTTCTGTTTAGGAGCCTCAGTTCATTACTTCACAAAGAGGGATAAAAATCTTAATGGTCCCTACCTCACAGTGGGTACATTGAAAGAAATTTTTGTAAGCTATTCATTGCTATCTTAATGTCAGCTAGCATTATTCAATGTTCATTTAAAATAAAGGGACTTGAGGCATATAAGTGACACAGTGAATAGAGCACAGGACCTGGAGTTAGGAGGATCTGAGTTCAAATGTAGCCTCAGATACTTAATAGCTTTGTGACCCTGGAAAAGTCACTTAACCTCAATTCTCTCAAAAAAAGTTTTAATTTAAAATTTTTTATTTAAAAGTTTAAAATTAAATTAAAATTTCAATTTTAAAAAATTTAAAAATTTAGATTTTAAAATATAATTTAAGAATTATAGAGAATATTTTGACCAAAAGGGAACTAGACCTAGTTTGAGTTACTCTTCTTATACTTCTGAGTTGATTTGCACATGAAATGAGTCATCCATAGAGAAAATAACCAGATTGAATCACTTCTAATTCTTTGAGGGAAGCCTGTTCAGGGTACCTTTTCTGATTCTAGAAAAGGAGAATTTACAGATGACACAACGTGAAGAAGACTAGCTAACATAGTGGATCATAGAGTCAGGATCCAAAAAAAGCTACTAACATAGTAGACTTTTGGACCAACCACAGTCACTAAAATCAGACTTAGTGTGGAAAGTCTCAAAATCTCAAGAGAAGGGAGGCATGGTTCAGTGACAATACATTTGAAAAAGATCTAGAGATTGCAGTGAACCATAAGCCCATAAGGAGGCAACAGGGGAATATGGTGACCTAAAAAGCAATGTGATGTTGAGGAGTGTTAAGAGAGGCATAGATTCCCAGAATAAAGAAGTGAGAGTCCTTTGGTGCTCTGCTCTGAAGAGGCTGTAGTTACCCTTTCCACATCATGACTTTTCTCATTATTGTTTCCATATATTGCAGATAGGCATAAGAAATTAAATTGGAATTTGGGGGGAGTTTTGTGGAATCCATAGATGACATGCAAAGGTGAGCCAATGACACAGAAAACATTTAGAAACTCAGGAATACATAAAATATGTGTATAGTAGTGTATAATATCAAAACATATTATCCATTCAATACCATAATAATTCAGCCTTCTACTCTGGTGTAAAGGGCAGGGGGTAAAAATATATTTTTCTGATTTTCCAGATCACAAGTGGCACTGCACCACCAAACCCCATGATGTGGAAGGGACAACTGTATATCTAGAATCTTTTGTTCAGTTCTGAGCATCATATTTGAGGCAGAAAATAGAGAAGACTCATGGTCTTGCCAAATAGGGATAAGGTGAAGAAACTTACTTTGTTGACCAAAGAAAAAACTTAGGGCAGGGGCCAATATGATAGCTATCTTTAACTGGCTGGTGGGTAGTCACCTGGAAGAGGAATTTCACTGGTGCCATTTACCCTAAGGGCAGAGTTGGCAAAAACAGGTAGATGTTTAAACATAAGAAAATTTCCACTTGATGACATAATGTTCTCTCCAACCATGAGAGCTGCTAAAAATGGAAGGAGCTGCCTCAAGAGGCAATAAGTTTTCCCTCTTTGGAGATCACTAAGCAGAGGCTGCATGTTCGTTGGTCTAGTGAGTTTTAGAAGGGATTCTCCCTCAACTCTGGCTTACACTCCATGGCCACCATGGTCCTGAACAACTCACAAAGTCTCTAATTCTTTAGTGAAACATAAACTATCAAGATCAGAAAGAAGTTGGCACAGAATGGAACATGCTAGAATCTTACCACAGGAACAATCCAGCCAAATTCATGGTTGTTAATACCGATGATGGAAGGGACATGGTGGAACTCTCCTGCAGCCAGCAACTCTTCAGGATGTTTGGGAAAGAAATGCCCATCAACTACAGCAGGGATTAGTGGCAAATTCTAAAGAAAGAAGCAGGAAAAAAAGATAAGTCTATCTCCACAATCTTGCTTCCAAGTATCACATTCACATCATTTTCATTGTTACCACCTTATCTGAGATACTTTTTATCACTTACCTGTCTCTGTTTTTTTTCTTTTTTGGATACAATCAATGTTAAGTGACTTGCCCAGGATCATACAGCTACTAAGTGTCTGCGACCACATTTGAATTCAGGTCCTCCTGGCTCTAGGGTCAGTGCACTCTCCACTACACCACCTAACAGTCCCCACTTATTTGAACTCTTGCAACAGTCTCCAAACCGGCCTCCCTGTCTTCCCCTCTAACACACACACACACACACACACACACACACACACACACACACACACACCCCTTCCTCATCAAACATTTGCTCATGACACTCCATGACTCCCCATTGCTCAAAGAAAACCTCCAACCCTTCAGTCTGTCATTCAGAGGCCTCTCTTCTACCTTTCCAGAATTATCTCATGCTATGTGGACTCTGCCCTGTGCTGTGAGCATTGTGTTTCACTAACAACAGATTCCCAGTTCTCCACTGAAAGTTGACCACCTTTTCCTACCTTTCTGCCTTGGCTCACTTCACTCTGCATGGACAGAATGACATTTCCTCCATTGCTACCTGTTGTGAAAATCTTCACTTTCTTCAAAAGCCAGTTTAAATGCCACTTAATCCACAAAACCTTCCCTAATATGGCCAGAAGAACCCTCACCTTCCTGAACTCCCACTCCATGTGCTTGTAATGTCCTTTGTGGACTTAGGTTCTGTTACATGGGTGTGGTACAAAGCCCTCTCCCTAAGAAAGGGAGTCCTATCATGGACCCATCCATACTCCACACTTTGGGTCCTTCCAAGCTGGACACAGAAGGTACTACAGAAATGCTTCTAGAATAAATAGCAAGAGTCCACTGGCCTCAAAGTCAATGCATCAGAATTCTAGTACTGGTTCAGCCACTTGCTAGTAACTTGAGTCAAATTGCAACTGTCTGGCTTTCCATTTCCTCCCCTACAAAACCAGTGCGTTGGACTAAATTATTGTCAAGATCTTTTCCAATTAAACTTCCTAAAATGGGACATTGGAATTGGGCTTTAATAGATGGGGAAGAATTGAACAAAGTGGGGCTATGAAAGACAGCAGGGTAAGGCAGGAAGAAAGACTGGATTGAAAATTGGGAGACACCTAGGCTTGAATCCTAGGTCTAATGGTTATTGACTGTGTCATGTTGAAAAAGTGGGTAAGTCCCACTTCTGTGCTTCTCAGAGGTTTGTTCTTGTCATTCAGTTGTGTCCAACTCTTCATGACCCCATGCACCATAGCATGCCAATTGTTTTCTTGTAAAGATACTGGAGTGATTAGCTATTTTTTTCTCCAGTACAGTAAGGCCAACAAAAGTTAAGTGACTTGTCTAGGGTCACACAGTTAGTAGGTATCTGAGGCTGGATTTGAAGTGAGATCTTCCTGACTCCAGGCCAAGTTCTTTATTCATTGAGACCTGCTCAGAGATTTACCCAACTATAAAATGGAAACGATGATTTATGTATTCACTAGGTCATTTTAAAGAGGACTGCTCACTGAATGGGCATTACCTTCCTTTATGTGAGTACCTGAACAGACCTTAGCCTAAAAGGCCAAAGTCTCCCATTGCATCCTGAGCCATTCACAGTCATCCTGATGAATATCTGGTCACTGGATCCAGATGGCTCAGGAGAAGAAAGTGAGGCTGGTGACCTGCACAGCCCTCCCTCACTCAAAACAAAGTCAAGTACAAGTCATATCATCATTTCTCTGAGGTCGTGGTCCTCTTTGAAAATGAAGGATGAACACAACAATCCCATGGACTCTTATAATAAAGGCCTTTTATAAACCAGTATAATAAGAAACACTTTCCAGACATAAGACACACCTGAAAAAAGACATGAAGGTAAGAGAGTATAGGGAACATTTAGAAGACTGGGGACAGATGGGCACATGCAGGCAAGTAATATGAGATAAGCTAGGAAAGACATGGGGATACAAAGTGTTCAGTCCCCTGAATTCAGGGATTGGGTTTGATTGAGAGTCAGGAATCCTTTCTTCTTCCCATCTCCTTAGCATCTTCACAGGAAAAAATGAAATGGCCTCACAGATGCTTTGGCAAAGGATGTTCATAAGATTGTAGATTTTGAACTAGAAGGTACTTTAGAAGACCATCTAGGCAAACCTCCTCATTTTCCAGATGAGAAAACTGTCGTCAAATCAGCATGAAAAACATAATGCTTTTCAGAATGGAGGAAGGAAAGTTAACATGGCTGATGGAGAGAGTAATTACATGTAAGGGCAGTTGGGTGGCACAGTGGATAGTGAGGCTGGCTTAGAATCAGAAAGACTCATCTTTCTAAGTTCAAATCTGGCCTCAGACACATACTTGCTGGAAGATCCTGGGAAAGTCATTTAATGCTGTTTTTCTCAGTTTCTTAATAAGCTGGAGAAGGAAATGGCAAACCACTCCAGTATACTTGCCAAGAAAACCCCAAATGGGATCATCAAGAATCAGGCATGACTGAAAAATGACTGAACAATTTACATGCAATTAGAGCTCATCTAACACGTAAACTGGTTATAACACTTATTGCTAAGGGACTACCGACAAAGAATTCTAATTTTTTGAGGAAGTAACATGATTAATTGAATAAGGATCTTAGTCATAAAGGCCTGGGGTCAGGTATCCATTTTCATACTTATAAACTGTGTGACATTTGGCAGTCACTTAACCCTACTGGGGCTCAGTTTCCTCCTTTGTAAAACATCCAGTCAGTACATCAATCCATAAACTGTCCTAGGCTCTGGGGATGCAAATGTAAAAGCAAATAGCTCTCTGACCTCTCCCTGCTACCATTCAATAGTTCTAATTCCCAAGTCTGTGGGAATGACATCATACTTAGACTACCAAGGGTATATGACTGTTGTAAAATTATTGAAATGAGGTTAACATACATAAAATGTATTTTTTATGAAAGGAATATTTAGATGAGAGCTATCAGTCCCAAAGGATAGAGACAGCCTTCTTACAACTGTGATTCTTTCATTCAAAGATCCATAGGTCATTCAATCTGAAAAGTGACCAAGAACACAATAAGGGAGCTAGAAGGGACCACCACCACCACCACCATCATCATCACCATCTCTGTTTAGTGCTTACTAAGTGCCAGGCATTGTATTAATAAATACTTTACAATTATTATCTTAGTTGACCCTGACACCAAGGCTGGGAGGTAAGTGTTATAATTATCTCCACTTTATGAACAACAAATTGAGGCAAACAGTCTAAATGACAAAGGTTTGACATTACGTCAGTTCTCTTGACATTCTACACATTGCATCACCTAGCTACTTCCTTCAGGCCCTAACTTATAAAATGTTAGAGTATAAACATTTGGAAGAAGTCTCCAAACAAATAATGTAAGACTCCATAATGTTAGAATCACATTACAATGGATCCCTCCAATGCTGAAGCTATGTTTCTATAAACAGAATATCTCAGTTGGAAGGTCATGAAACTAGAGAAGAAAAAAGCTTAGAACCCTAGAATATGAAACATTTTGAACACAGAATTTCGGAAGGGTTCTTAGGACAGAGTATGTCAAAAGTAGAAGGAATGGAACCTTAGCACACAAAAAAGTTGAGAGCACAGAATGGTTGTAAGTAGAAGAGATCCTAGAAAGCAGAACATCAGAATGAGAAGAGACTTTCAGACATAAAATATTGGAAGTGGAAATATCCTTGAAAATCATTTATTTAGTAGGGGTAAACTGAGGCTAAGAGGGTGACATTCCCAAGAACTTTAACAATCCCACTTAATGAGGTTGAGTATCCAGATTCCCCTAGGCTTCTTTGGCAACTCTTCTTGATACTGGAACCCTTGCTTCTCACCCTACATACCTTGGTAATGACCAGGATCTCATCCTCAGATTTGCTCCTAAGGCACTGAACCATGGAGGCAGAAATGTGTCTATCACAAGCAGACAGATTGGCAACGACCTGCAAAGAGGCACCCACAAAGGGTTAATATTCTCATAGAAGAACCCCTGGCCTGGATCACAACAGATGAATCCTTCATAGCCATCAGTAAGCTAGCAAAGGATCATTTTTATAGGAGATGATGCAGTAATGGTGAAGAAGAGAACAAGCTGGAATCTGTCTGACTGTCGAAAGGGTGAGTCCACCACTCATGAGCCTCCAATGTACAGGGCTCAGTGGCAGCCAAAGGGGATGGGGATGGTTAGAGGCAGGTTAAAAATATACAGTTCCTGCTTCCAAAATTTTCCCTTTATTCAGGGAGAAAAGGCCTAAATATTCATAAAGGACACACAATGGGGTCTGGTATGTTCAAAGAGCCCCTGCTGTTGGGCCCAGCTCAGTCATCAACTCATTGTGTGACTTTGGACAAGTCATAGAATGACAGAACAAGAGAGGTAGAAAGGACCTCACAGATCATGCCATCTAACATGTACCTGGGCCCTCTCTAGGAAGTCTTCCTGATATTCTGAGGGTGTCAAAAAAATAGAATTTGGAACTGGAAGGGCTTTTATAAGCCATCTAATTAAGTCTGTTTTTACATAGGATCATACTGAGGCCTGAAGAAGGAAATCCTTTATCTAAACTCACAGGCATAGGAAGAAGCAAAGCCAGGAACAGAATCCCTCTCTGTGCCTCAGTTTCCTCTTCTGTTAAATGATGAGGTTGAACTAGATGATCTCTATGGTAACATTCAGCTTGAACAATCAATGCCATTTCACTGTCCCTTCTTATAGCCCAGATAAGCCAAAAGCTCAATGGGACACCAGGCCATGGCACTGGGAGGCCAATAAGCCTGAGGAAAAATGAGTTTGATTGCAAGATCAAAGAAAAAGAAACTTACATTCACAACCATTTCTGAGGTGGAAGAAATGAAGCCAGGGACCAAGGACACACCACTCTCCATGACTGCTCTGTGGAACAAGCCTTTGGACATGGGGGACAGAACCTGGGGAAGTAAAGCACAGTAGAGGGGAAAAAGAAGTAGGGGAGGGCCAGACACTCTTGGGTCAGCAGAGACAGAGGAGCCTGTGAGTCTGAAAGCCAGGACTGTTACCCTGCCACAGCCCTAAGCAATCATATGGGAAACTCCCAAAGAGGGGTCTCTCTATTGGACCCTGGCCATTGGGCCATTTAGCACAGCCAGGCCTGCAAGACAGTTACAAAAAAAGAGGGCTAAGGAGCTTTGGCCATGGTCATAAACTCTCTGGGTGGTTTGGTAGCAGGTTATGAAAAGATACCTTTGCTCTGTAACCCAGCAATGCTACTCCAATGCCCTGCCTCCTTATAGGGCTACATTGCTCATTGGTTATTGTTTGTTTGTAGATTATGAGAAGGCCCAGGGTGGCTGTTAGGATCAAATGACTTCAAAGCTAAATTAACATTTTTTTCCCAGTATGTAATGGGAATTTCCCACTTTTCCATCAGCTATCATTTTTTTTAAATTTATCCTTCCACTGCAGTCTCCCTCCATTGCCTTATAACAGCCTAGAGGCTATGGCAGTGAAATTTAAATTCCTGGGGAGGAGGACCACCAACCAAGAATGCCTTTGCCACTAAGCCTCCTGGTGGATTTCACCACTATCATTTGAGGGTCAGTCATGCTAAGCTCTCAGAAGTTCAAAAAAGAGCTGATCTGCAGCTACCCCTGGTCACAAAGCCCACCTGGGGAGGTTCATCGTGGCTCTGAGCACCATTGGGAGGAAGAGCATCTCAGTGGGGAAATCGGGATCAATTGGACCTTCAATTATTTCATTAATATCCTGTACATTTCTTTTGCTCTTACTCAATGTTGTTAGTAAGCACTTAAAAAGGGATAACTCATCTTCTATCTCCAACAAAATAAAGGGAAGAGCTTAGATAATCAATGAGGACAAGGGCAAGGGAGTGTAGTGGGATCTCCAAATGAAAGGCAAGGGAAGATGGTAGTCTTAGAGAAAGAAGTCAGTAGCCCAAAGGTTCTGAAAGGGGGAAGGATGGGAGAAGAGGAAGAAAAACTCAGGTCCAACTAGGGGTGGGGAATCTGCAACTTCGAGGCCACGTGTGGCCCTCTAGGTCCTCAAGTGCAGCCCTTTGGCTGAATTCAAACGTCACAGAACAAGTCCTTTCACTAAGGGGATTTGTTCTTTGAAACTCGGGTTCAGTACAAGGGTCTCACTTGAGGACATAGAGGACCACATGTGGCCTCAAGATCATAGGTTCCCCACCCCTAGAAACCTTGGTTTTGGCTACAAGAGGCTGTCTTCAGGCCTCAGTCATTTCTTTACCACCTACATGTGAGGAAACACTTATTCCCCCAGCAGACTCCCCAAAGATGGTCACACGGCCAGGATCTCCTCCAAAGTTTGCAATGTTCTTCTGGATCCACCTCAGGGCAGCCACCTGATCCAGTAAACCCCAGTTGCCAGGTGCATGCTCATCTCCAGTGCTGAAAGCCAGATGTTAGACAAGATTGGAAGGTTCTGAAGAAGAGCTCCAGGTTCATATGATCATGAGATTTAAAGATAATGCAGAGGGTAGACTGCTAGACCTAGACCTGGCAACACTAGTGTTCATCTACTAGCTACTACTGTGACCATGGGTTAGTCACTTAGACATCTGCCTCAGTTACCTCACCTGGAAAATGGGGATGACAATGACATGTCTCCCTAAGAGTTATTGCAAGTATATAATGAGACACCATCAAACACTTCCCAAACCTTAAAGGTCCATGTAAAGTTGTTGTTCTTACTTTACAGATGTAAACTGGTGAGACAGATCTTGAATTCTCCCATCTAAAGGACTCCCAGGGCAGGTCTCTTCAGGGGCTCACTGTGCCTTCCAGGGGGAGCCTCCTCCATGCTGCTTTCTTCCCTTCCAGCTTACTCCCTGATCTCTTCCATCTACCCACTACTTGCCTTGTCCCCACTCTCCTTTCCCCCTCCTTTGTTTTAGCTCTCCTTTCTGTTTTGTCTTCCTGTTCTAGAATGTCAAGTCCAGAAAGATTTACTGAGCATCTACCATGTGCCAGGCACTATGCCAAGATCTGGGCATACAGAGAAAGGTAAACATATTCCCTGCCTCCAAGGAATTCACAGTTTAATATGGGAGAGAAAATGCAAACATCTTTACCCAAATCAGATCTATACAGGATAGATTGGGATGATCCTGGAGGGAAGGCCCTGGAAGTAAGGGAGACAGGGAGAGGCTGCTTGCAGAAGGTGGGGTTAGCACCAAGGCCTGGAGGAAGCCAGAAGGAGGAGGAGTGAACATGGAAAGATTCAATGGATTATCTTATTCAAGGATGAGGAAGGAGGCAGAGAATTTTGAGGAATATAAGAAGACAAGAGAGATAAGAGGAGGCCAGGCTCCTTTCCAGGAACCCTACAATTCAGCAATATGGTCCTCTTTTCTGTCCTTAAACACAGCTCTACTTCACATTTCTGACTTTCACTGGCTCTCCCCAAGACTGGAAGTCCGTGAAGGAATCCGAGATCTCCCTAATCTCACCTTCTTCAAAAGATCTTGCCTTTCCTCCCATTCCTCCCCATACACACATCTCACTTCTAGGGTCTTCTACAGAAAGGACTATAACTTGAGGTTTTATACAGAATTGATGCTGGGAAAGTTAGCAGAAGTATGAACTTTATTACCATGTAGTACACCAAGAAGGCAAAATGAAAGCAGCACACACTCACACATTATACAACAACCTGCAGTGACAGAGATTGAAGGCACTCAGATCAGAGAGACCTGTACAATGCCAAGATCTTTGTGAGAGGACACACTCACTGTGGGGTCTGAATAGATCAGAAGTGAGATTTGTTTGGTTGGGACAGACAATCAGTACCACATGTGAGAGGAAATTCATACTCAGACCTAGATATAGTGGAGAAATCCACCAGGAACACTTATGGATGAAGGAATCACAGACTCCAAGAGCAGATGCTAGCACATAGCCATGCAATCAGCTGACAATTCATTCAGTAGCTGAGGTTACTCACAGGAGCAGAATAAGTCAGGGCATATGAAAGTAGTGGCTGTCTATTGTTGCTTAAATGTTTTATGGTCCTTAGAATCACTTACCCTGAAACTCCATGTCAGAGTCCAGTCAATTACAACAAGAACATGACACAATGTATTTCAAAAATCACAGCTGTCACACCTTCCCTCTGAGATTACTTCTCCATTGCATTGTATATATTTTGAATATATGTGGCTATTCACACATTACCTTCCATTAGAATTGAACTCCCTGAAGGTAGGAATGGACATTCCTTTGTGATCAACATATAATAAATACTTTTTTGCTTGTTAACTGACTGATTGCCTGAATAAGGGGGTGAGGGCCTGATCTGTGCTCTAGCAAGATCACTGACAGCTGAATGGAGGATGAATTGGAGCAGGGAGAGAAGAGGCAAAGAGGCCAACAAAGCAGGCATTGTTAGTCCAAGTGTCAGATGGCAAGAGTTTGCACTAGAGTGCTGGCAGAAACAGAAGGGAGAAGTGGCTGTATATGAGAGATGTAGCAAGGGTAGAATCAATAAGACTTGCAAAAGATTGGATATAGGGGAAAAGAGAGAGAAAAGTAGACAATGACACCAAGTCCAGGACATTGGGAAGATGATGGTGCCTTTAACAAATAACAAAGACATTAAGAAGAAGAGAGAGATTGGTGGGAAAGAAAAAAAAAGAAGACACAACTCATTTATAAAGGAAGAAGTATATCCCAGAGAATGGTAAGTAACACCTACTGGAATCTTGATTGCATGATAAATATGGATTGGAAGATTCAAAGGAAGAGAAGTTACTGAGTGATGGTGGCAGAGGGGGAGTCTGGAACTGTAAGTGGGAAATAGGATTTTGGTTTCTCTGTGATGCAGGCATGGGTGAAAATGCAAGTAGTAGTGAAAATGGTCACCAGGAAAGCTGTCATCAGGAAAAAAGGTCAGAGTTTGGTGAGAACACATAGATAGAAGGGGTAAGAAAGGAAAGGGTTAAAAATCAAGATAGTTTTCTTTCTTATGGAGCAGGCAGAGAGCACAGTGAAAGGAGTAGATAAATTTAGAGTAAGAAACAATTACAAAAAATTGGTACTTTGGAAAGCTAATATGTAATTGTGGTTTTCTTACTATGCAGTACAGCCACCTGGAGTTAGCTTAACACAGTAGGACCATCTTGTTTTCTTCTTGTTTTGTAACCCCAGCACTTAGGACAGTGCTTAGTAAAATGGTGCTTAGTAAAATGGTTTATCTACCTGTCTGTCTGTTTGCCAGTTAATCATCCATTCATCCATCTAACCATCCACCCATCTATCTATCTAGAATCTGAGGATGAGGAAGAAGTGAATTTATTGGTTATAAGAAGCAGGGACACAATATGAAACTGGGTCCTGTAGTAACAAATCTACTACTTTTCCTACTACATCATGATTAGCTTGTGGGGAAGGTAAGAGATATGTTGTCTAGTCAGGAATTTATGTTTATCATCATTCAACCACTCAGAGATCTGGAGATTCACTAGGGAAAAATATTTGTACTCACATTTTACTGCAATCAAATCTCACCTGAAGAACCCAAGGATGCCCAGCCTGTACTGGATGATGACCACCACCACATTCTGGGAGGCAGCCAGTATAGAACCATCATATAGGAAAGCACCACCAACAATGAGACCACCACCATGGATCCACACCATCACCTGTAGAAATCAGACATGGTTTTCTTTTCAGTAAAAAACTCACCAAGTATGGCTCTGCTGCTATCTTATGACCAATGACAAAGTAACTCTGAATGTGAGTGAATTCACTTATCAAGATTCTGTATATCAAGAGTTGACGGGATTTGTGTCAGAGCTACTCTCACATAAGAACCCTCACAACTTGAGTGGGAGGTAGGTCAGAACCCCCTTGGAAGTTGCCTGGCAGAATCAGCTTCCTGAGGTCCTCCTGCTGTCCAAGATACACACAGAGCAAAACAGCCTCTTCTAAAGGATCCTTGTCCCCCCTAAAATAGGGAAAGAAGGCAGGAGTTCTTCTTAGGGACACAGACCGAAACAGACAATAGAGAATGCACCCTGAGCATTCAGCTCTCTGGGTCACATCATCTTATGGGTGTTTCAAGTGTGGCTCAGAGAATCTTTCTGGGTAACAATAGCTGCTCTCTCAAAGCCAAGATAAGCTTCTAGAAGACATGACCAGCACCTTCTATTGGTTATTTTTAAAATTATTTTATTTTTAATTTATGGAAAGAAAACTAGCATTTCTATGCCATATTAAAATAAAAATAAGACTCTTACAGATGAAACTGCAAATCTACTCTGTACAATTTGCTATTCCTTTTAAATAACAAAGTTATCAAAGTAAGTACTTTCTTCTTTTTTCTTTTGGTTCTTATAGGTTACTCACTTTATAGGAAGGAGTTTCCTCTAATTAAAACCCATCTTTAAAAGATTTTACCAGCTCTTGGTCACGACAAGAAAAGGTGCTATAAATACATTTTGTACACATGGGACATTTTTCCATTTTTATGATTCCTTTGGGATACAGCCCTAGAAGTGGTACTGCTGGGTCAAAGAAAATGCACATTTTTGTAGCCCTTTGGGAACTGGAAATGGAGGGAATCCTCATCAATTGGGGAATGCTTGAATAAGTTGTGAAATATGAATGTAATGAAATACTATTGTGCTGTAAGAAATGAGGAACAGACAGACTTCAGAAAAACTGGGAAAGACTTATATGAACTGATGCCGAGTGAAATGAGCAGAACCAGGAAAACGTTATACACAGTAACAGCCACAGTGTGAGAGGACTGTTTCTGATGGACTAACCACTTCACAGCAATGCAAAGACCTAAAACATTCCCAGAGGAGTCTTGTGGCAAAATGCCATCCACCTCCGGAGAAAGAACTCTGGAATCAGAATGCAGAATGAAGCAGACTGTTTTCTCTTGTGCTGTTTTATTTTGTTTTGTTTTTTCTCATTCTCCCATTTGTTTAATTCCTCTACATAACATGACTAATGTGAAAATGTGTTTAATAAGAATGCATGTGTAGAGCCCATATAAGACTGCATGCCATTTCGAGGGGGGAGGGGGAGAAAATGTAAGATTTGCAGAAGTGATTGTTGAACACTGAAAACAAATAAATTCATTAAATTTTTTTTAACAGACTTTACCCCATCACCTCCCCAGAAGCCTGTGTTTAATCCTTCCCAGTGTATTGGCATTTCAAGGATGAGGTGGGAGAGGGAGGGATGTCATTTCAAATTTATATTACTGACATGAAACAGGATTCTCCAGCTCCTATATAGGAGACCACAGTATTTTCAGCCAAGACTAAATGGTGGAGGGAATATAACATGAGGCAACGAGAACCAATCCAAGGTAAAAATCGTCTCTTAAAAGCATAATGTGGGGGGAGGAGCCAAGATGGAGGAGTAGAAAGACTCACGTATGCTAGCTCCAAACCCACAGCCTATAAATTTTCTGTAAAAAGAACTCCCCACAAATTCTGGAGCACTGCAAGCCACGCGGAAACACAGTGGAAGAGATTTCCATTCCACAGAGCTCTGGAAAGCCATCCCAAGGGGTCCGTCACGCACTGGACATGGAGCCCACCCCTGTATTGCCCTGGCCACGTGGCCCAAAGGAGGAGATCTGAGCAGGCTTCAGGGATGGAACCTCCGGTGGCTGCGAAGGTCCCTCCACCCACAGGCGCTCCAGGTCAGTGAGAGAGGCTTCTGGGCTGCCCGAGAGGGGAGCGGGGTGTCTCTGTGACTCAGACCCCTCGGGAGGCAGTGGCAGAGGCAGAGGCAGCCACGGCCTGGAACTCCCCAAGCAGGTAGGAGCTCCATTGTTGAAGATCTCTGCATAAACCCCCTGAGGGAACTGAGAGAAAGCGGGGCCTCTGTATCCCAGACATCTGAGGTGGATGTCTGGTGGGCTCAGGACATGGAAGAGCCAAAAAGGATTTTGAAAATCAAGTTAGACAGGTAGAGGAAAAATTGGGAAGAGAAATGAGAGAGGTGCAAGAAAAGCATGAAAAACAGGTCAATACCTTGGTAAAGGAGACCCAAAAAAATGCTGAAGAAAATAACACCTTGAAAAGTAGACTCACTCAATTGGCAAAAGAGGTTCAAAAA
The DNA here is from genome assembly GCA_023548195.1 of Bettongia penicillata ogilbyi. NCBI lineage: Eukaryota > Metazoa > Chordata > Mammalia > Diprotodontia > Potoroidae > Bettongia > Bettongia penicillata. Next base: position 2,348,931 of record JAJHZJ010000373.1, on the reverse strand, counting down.
GCCAATGAGGAGAAGAATGCTTTCAAAAGCAGAATTAGCCAAATGGAAAAAGAGGTTCAAAAGCTCACTGAAGAAAATAGTTCTCTCAAAATTAGAATAGAACAGATGGAGGCTAATGACTTTATGAGAGACCAAGAAATCACAAAACAAAACCAAAAGAATGAAAAAATGGAAGAGAATGTGAAATATCTCATTGGAAAAACAACTCACCTGGAAAATAGATCCAGGAGAGACAATTTAAAAATTATGGGACTACCTGAAACTCATGATCAAAAAAAGAGCCTAGACATCATCTTCCATGAAATTATCAAGGAAAACTGCCCTGATATTCTAGAACCAGAGGGCAAAATAAGTATTGAAGGAGTCCATCGATCACCACCTGAAAGAGATCCAAAAAGAGAAACTCCTAGGAACATTGTGGCCAAATTCCAGAATTCCCAGGTCAAGGAGAAAATATTGCAAGCAGCTAGAAAGAAACAATTCCAGCATTGTGGAAATACAATCAGGATAACACAAGATCTAGCAGCTTCTACGTTAAGGGATCGAAAGGCGTGGAATAGGATATTCCAGAAGTCAAAGGAACTAGGACTCAAACCAAGAATCACCTACCTAGCAAAACTGAGTATAATACTTCAGGGGGAAAAATGGTCTTTCCATGAAATAGAGGACTTTCAAGCATTCTTGATGAAAAGACCAGAGCTGAAAAGAAAATTTGACTTTCAAACACAAGAATGAGAAGAAGCATGAAAAAGTAAACAGCAAAGGAAGTCAGAAGGGACTTACCAAAAGTGAACTGTTTACATTCCTACATGCAAAGACAATATTTGTAACTCTTAAAACTTTTCAGTATCTGGGTAGTTGGTGGGACCACACATACACATACACACACACACATGCACACACACATGCACATGTACATGCATGCATGCACATACAGAGACAGAGAGCACAGAGTGAATTGAATAGGATGGGACTATTTTAAATTTTAAAAGAAAGTAAGGTAAATGGTGAGAGAGAAATGTAGTGGGAGGAGAGAGGGAGAAATGGAATGGGGCAAATTATATCTCATTTAAGAGGCAAGCAGGAGACTTTTTAGTGGAGGGAAAAAGAGAACTGAGAAAAAAACATCAAGTTTACCCTCATCACATTCGACTAAAGGAAGGAGTAAAATGCACACTCATTTTGGTATGAAAACCTATCTTACAATACAGGAAAGTGGGGGAGAAGGAGATAAGCAGGGTGGGGGGGATGATGGAAGGGAGGGCAATGGGAGGAGGGAGCAACTTGAAGTCAACACTTGGGGAGGACAGGATCAAAAGACAGAATAGAAACAATGAGGGGCAGGATAGGATGGAGGGTAATACAGTTAGTCTTACACAACATGACTATTATCGAAGTCATTTGCAAAACTACACAGATATGGCCTATATTGAATTTCCTGCCTTCCCAAAGGGAATGGGTGGGGAGAGAATTTAGAACTCAAAGTTTTAGGAACAGCTATTTAGTATTGTTCTTGCTACTAGGAAATAAGTAATACAGTTAATGGGGAATAGAAAGTCATCTGGCCCTACAGGACAAAAGAGAAGATGGGGACAAGAGAAGGGAGGGATGATAGAAGAGAGGGCAGATTGGTGATAGGGAAAATTAGAATGCTCGGTGTATTGGGGTGGGGGGAGGGGATAAATGGGGAGAAAATTTGGAACCCAAAATTTTGTGAAAATGAATGTAAAAAGTTAAATAAATAAATTTATAGAAAAAAAAAAGCATAATGTGGTTGCTGTTCTGTTGTGTCCAAATCTTTGTGACCTTGGATAGGGATTCTTACCAATTCTACAGGTGTGGTTTGCCATTTCCTTCTCCAGTGGATTAAGGCAAACAACTAAAGTGATTTGCCCAGGCTGACAGAGTTAGTGAGGACCTGAACTGAGGTCTTCCTTTCTACAAACCCAGTGCTCTATCCACTGAGCCGACCAGCTCAATGGACATAATAGAATTTTGTCCTTAGCGTTAAATGCTGGTAGAGGAACAGATCTTATGATCTCTATTACTAAAGTTACAAGACAAAAGACGTCCTGTGTCTGTTCAGATAGCACCATGGGGTTTCAAATGTATGGTTCCTTTTCTCAAAGCATTGGGATGCTGGATGCCTATGAGGTACAGGGAGCTGAAAGGGCTTTTGCTCACATGGGAAGATTCTTTCCCTTCTATGGAATGTAGCAAGTGATTGGTTGGAATTCTGTGGGGAACATAGACAGGAAGTAGACAAGATTGCTGCTGTATGAGCAAATGCAATAGAACAAATCCTGGACCCTGAGAAAGCCAGAGCATGGACTGGTTCTGGTGAGGGCACACTTTACTGTAACTAAGTGTATAGAGACAACAGGGAACCTTTCATACAAGGGGACTTGCCTTACACCTCCACCCCTTGTATGACCATCTTGGTGGGTATGACTATGTACCGAGGAATTCTGTCTCAGGCAGGATCATTGGATCATTGATTTTAGAGCTGAAAGGGATGTTAGAGACTTCCTAGTGCAACATGCTGATTTGACAGATGAGGAAACTGAGGTCCAGAGAAGTTAAGTGACTTGCAGAAGGTCAAACTACTAGTAAGAAGCAGAGCTGGGCTTGACCTCAGGAATTCTTATTCTAAGGCCAATGCTCTGTTACCCTCCATTGGTTGGTTGCTACAATTCCCATCACCATTCCCACTCTCCATTCAAAACATAACCCCTTTGGGTGCAATAAAAATGAAGAAAGCTATAAGGTCAAATTCTTTCTAGTATACCTGGTCTGAACCCAGCCCTGCTGAGTTTTGCCCAAGCAAGCTCAGTTTCTCTTGTACAAAAATTCCCCTCACATCAACTCCATATCCACAACCTCCTAATCTACTCCTTCCTTCCAGGTGCCCCATATTCTCCTGGAAGCATGGCAATTCATTACTTGTTTCCCTTTTCAGGGCCAGCATGGGTGCCATTTCCTCCAGTTTTCTCATCCTCCAAGCCTTAGGGAATTCCAAACTCCAAATTCCTTTTATGAAAGCAACTCTGATAATCCTGTATTTAGGAACTTATTCTGTCCTTGTGGAATATTCATTCATTCAATAAATTTACTGAGCAGCTGCTATATGCAAGTTTCTGTGAAGGATATTTTCAATAAGACCACATCACTGCTCTCAAAGTGCTTTCAGTGAGCCAGAGGGTAAGGATATCAATTCAAAAACTATAATACAGATTGATATAGTCTGTAATGGGGCAGTTGGGTAACATAGATCATAGAGTGCTGGGCTTGGCATCAGGAAGACTCATCTTTCTGAGTTCAAATATGCCATTAGATACTTACAAACCATGTGACACTGGGTAAATCACTTGAACCTGGTTACTTCAGTTTCCTCATTTGTAAAATGAACTGGGAAAGGAAGTGGCAAATGACTCCAGAATCTTTGCCATGAAAACCCAAAGAGGGTCATGAAGAGTCAGACACAACCTAAAAATGCCTGAACTATATGATAATTCTCATAAGGGAGATCCAAATCAACATTAAGATAGTACAGAGGAGAGAGAAAACACACCTCTCTCTTTGTATCTCCAACACTAAGGGGAAGGGTTCCAGGTTTGTAGAAAGGGTTGTTGAGTTGAATGTTGATTTTCTTGAGGTTCAGACAAGGTTTCAGGTGCAGGTGACATTTGAGCAATTCAACTCACTATCATTTCTTTTTAGAGAGAAAGCCTTTCCTCAATGATAGAAGGCTAGCCTTGGAGTGAGAAGGACTGGGTTCAAGACCTGCCTTGGACACATAGGAGTTAAGTGACCACAAAGAAGTTACTTAGTATCTCAGTACACCAGACAAGCCAAGATTCTAAGGTACAAAAGAGGTGCCTGTCTTTATCAACAGAGGGTGTTTTCACACAGTGAAGTTCCCTGAAGAAATGAGATGATTGATCTAGACATGATCAAGGAGTATTTGGAAGATAACATTTTATTGGTGTTTTGCTCTACTTCCTTAGCAAAACCTGTAGCCAAAACTGATATCATCTCAAATCAGAACCAACTCCCTGGTTATTTCATTTTCAATCAGGTTCAACACTCCATGACCCCATGTGGGGTTTTCTGGGCAGAGATGGTACAGTGCTTTGTCATTTCCTTGTCCAGCTCATTTTATAGCTGAAGAAACTGAGGCAAACAGGGTGAAGTGACTTGCCTGGGGTCACACAGCTAATAAATGTCTGAACTCAGATGTGAACTCAGGAAAATGAGTTTTCCTGACTCCAGGCCTGGTACTCTATCCACTGTGCCACCTAGATGCCTTGACGTAATAAGGAAGCAGATTTCAGTCAAAAAGGAAGAAACATTTGCTAAACACGTGAGTTGTTGCACAAGATTAGAGTTGATTACTTTGACAGCCAGTGAGCCCCCTGACCTGGACAGCTTTAGGGGAGGCTAGGTGACTGGTCAGTGATATTTAGATAGGATGATGGTTCCCATGCTAATGGGACCTCCACTCACTTCTGATGCCCTAGGACTCTAATTCCCTGTTGTGGAAGTTACAGAGATCTGGCTTACCGGCAATCCAGCCCCCTCCTTTGCATGGACAGGAACATGGATATTGAGGTACAAACAGTCTTCAGAATTCCCCGTAATAGAGACATTTACATTCATAAGGTTAGCTGTTTTTTTTGCCATATAGTCATCCTGTAAACAACTGGAAAATACAAGAGATGATTGATCTGAATGGAATCACATGGGGATAAAAATAATAACTAGTACTTTGAGGTTTCTAAAGCACTTTACAAACATGAACTCATTTAACCTTCACAATACATTTGAGAGGCAGGAGATATTATTATTCTTGTTTTACAGATGATGAAACTGAGGCAGGTGCAGTAACTCACCAACATTTCACAACTTCTTATATAGTCTTTTTTCTTGTTCATTATATATTGAAATGTTTAGGTTTGTGAGTGATTGTTAAGTTAAAACAAAGTATTTTTTAAATTTAAAAAAAAAAACTTGGAATTCAAATAGATATTACCAAGAGGGAAAAAACTGAACACCTCACAGCATCTGAATATCATGAAATGTAGTTGCAGCATAAGAGGAGATGAATGTGAAGAAATCAGGAAACCTGCTGCGGATCAATGAAAGTTGAGCTAGACCACTACGGACCATTACTAGAAGACTTTTATATTTTTATATTTTATTATTTTAATTTTAATTTTTCATTTTTTAACACAATTTATAATAGATAAAACAATTCAAACTTTTGGTCAGGTGATACTTCTTTTTAAAGCATTTACAATATGGACAACAAAAGAATTTTTTTTAAACATTAACCAACTGAGACACAAATAATATTTAAGTTGCTAATTTCACAAGCTCTTGATCTAATTGTCTCTACAGTATTGCTAAGAAATAAAGGACCCTAACTTTATTGGTCTAAAGTCCTATGCCTAATAGCTTAATTTTAGACTTAACCTCAAATGTTCCCCTACCAATAATCTATAATTGAATAGATCTGGTATTAAGCTTGCAAACCTTTTGACTATAGGAAATTGCCCCCAAGAGTAGGGACGTTGCAGGGATACTCCCCGACTTCATGTCAGTTTCAGGCAGGATTAGATTGTCCACTTGCATTCAGTCAGGCTTAAGGTCTGCCAGGTGTCAGTGGGGAAATTGAGTCAGGAGAATCCTACCTCAGTCCAGGCTGAACAGCCGCTCTCCCACCCTTCCCATGAGATCACCTTTTGCAGTTCATACCAGCATCTCTCTAGTTCACTGACATCATGGGTTGGAGGCTCAGATCTCCTTTCTTGCTACCTATACCTGGAGTTAGACTCACAGTCTAACAGTCACTTACTAGTCCCATAGCATCTAAAAAATGGCAAGTTCCAACAACCAGGTTTCAAATATGATTATAATTTTCACTTTGGCTAAGGAACATCTTTTGAGGCAAGTCTTAAGTGGCTTACATGCCTTTCTATACATGTTCTAGTTCCTAATTAAATAGCAACCATAAAATCAAATTTACCATTAAACCCTAACTTTTCCCTCAATGCCAAATTTTACCCAAGGCTACCTTCCTCTAGGAAATTTAGACTGAAATTCTTTTCCCCAAACTTAAGATGTCTTTGATTTATTCTCAATAATTAATTCAGTCAACTGTTTTGATGCTAATTGCTTTTACCTCACTTTGCAACATGTCCAATTTTTCTCCCCATCACTCCCCTCCCCCTACTTCCTAATACCTTGCATTCTGATTACTCCTTCCCTCAATGTACCCTCCCTTCTATCACACCCCACCCCTTCCCTTATCCCCCATCTTCTCTTTTCTTGTAGGGCAAGATAAATTTCTATACCCCATTCCCTGTAGTTATTTCCCGATTATGTGCAATAAAAATTCTCAACATTCATTTCTAATATTTTGAATTTCAGATTCTCTCCCTCCCCTCCCCAGCCCCTCTGAGAAGGCAAGCAATTCAATACATACTAAATATGTGTTCTTTTGCAAAAGACTTCCATAATAATCATGTTGTGTATTACTAATTATATTACCATCTGTCCTACTCTATTCCCCCTTATTTTCACCCCTACAATTGATCTTACCCCTTTTTGAAAGTGTTTATTTCTAGTGACTCCCTTCTCCCATTTGTCCTCCCTTCTAACAATCCCCTCATCCCACTTGTCACCTCTTCTTCTTTCCTGTGGAGTGATATAAATTTTCATATCAAATTTAGTGAACATTTATTCCCTCCTTCAGTCACATGTGGAGAGAGTAGCTTTATTTCCCCCCCTCCCCTTCTCCCTTATCTCCTCCATTGAATAAGATTTTCCTTATCTCTTTTATGAGTTATAGCCTGACCCATTCTATTTCTCCCTTTTTCTTCCCAGAATTTTCCTCCTTCACCCCTTAATTTTTTTTATTTTTTGTGTGTGTGGCTATCATCTCTTCTGATATAACACACCCTATACCCTCTATTTATCTATGTGTATGTGTGTGTGTATGTACAATCTCTCCATCTACCCAAATACTGAGAAAAGATTCAAGAGTTAAAAATATTTTCTTTTCACGTAGTAATGTAAACATTTTAGCTTTCGAGAGTCTTTTATGATTTTTCTTTTCTGTTTACATTTACATGTTTGTTTTGATTCTTGTCTTGGGAAGTCAAATTTTCTATACAGATCTGGTCTTTTCCTCAATATGAATGATTGAAAGTCATATATATCATTGAATGACCATTTTTTCCCTTGAAGTATTATACTCAGATGTGCTGGGTAGGTGATTCTTGGTTTCAATTCCAGTTCCTTTGACTTCTGAAATATCTCATTCCAAGCCCTTTGATCCCTTAATGTTGAAGCTGCCAGATCCTGTGTTATCCTGATTGTATTTCCAAAGTACTCAAATTGTCTCTTTCTAGCTGCTTGCAGTATTTTCTCCTTGATCTGAGATCTCTGAAATTTAGCCACAATATTCTTAGGAGTTTCTCTGTTCAGGTCTTTTTGAAGAGGTGATCAGTGAATACTTTCAATATTTATTTTGCCTGCTGATTCTAGAACATCAGGGCAGTTTTCCTTGATAATTTCTTGAAAGATAATGTCTAGGCTCTTTTTTTGACCATGGTTTTCAGGTAGTCCTATAATTTTAAAATTATTTCTCTTGGCTTTATTTTTCAGGTCAGCTGTTTTTTCCAATGAGTTGTTTTACATTATCTTCTATTTTTTCAAATTTTTGGTTTTCTTTACTAACTGCTTGGTTTAACTCAAAGTCACTCATTTCCCTGAACTCAATTCCCTCTTTCAATGAATTATTTTGTTCAGTGAGCTTCTGAACCTTCTCCTCTATTTGGCTAATTCTGCTTTTTAAAACCTCTTTCTCCTCATTGGCTTTTTGGACCTCTTTTTCCAATTGAGTTAGCCTCTTTTTAAAGCTGTTATTTTCCTCAGCATTTTTTTGGTTCTCTTTTAATAAGCTACTAACTTGTTTTTTAAGGTCTTCTATTGCCTGAGCTCAATTTAAGTTCCCTTTGGAGGCAGGGGCCTTGACTTCCTCTGACAGTATGCCTTGTTCTTCCTCATCTGGAAGGATGGGGGAGACACCTGTTCCCCAAGAAAGTAACCTTCTATGGTCTTATTTTTTTCCCTTTTTTGGGAAAAAGCACATGCTTTTTTGGGCATTTTCCCAGCCAGTTATTTGACTTTTGAGTTTCCTCTCCACAACCACCTTGCCTCCAGTTCCTCCAAGCCAGCACTTGGAGACTGAGATTCAAAAGAGCTGCTCCCAAACCCCAAGGGGCTTTCCATGGGGGCAGGGCTGCTATTTAGTGTGAGATTAAGATCAGTTGCTCAGGTTGGGGCAGGGACACCACACAGGGTTCAGTTCCCTCAGGAGCTTTCTGATGAGACCTTCAACAGTGGATGTGGGCTACTGCCAGCTTTGGTAGCCCTGTCTGCTGCTGCCTCTACTGCTGCCACCTGAGGAGACCTGAGTTATGAGGACACCTCGCTCCCCTCTCCACCAGCCGAAAAGACCCTTTCACTGATTGTTGGTGACTGTGGGTTAAGGGATCTGCATTGCCACTGGAGATTCTGTACCTGAAGCCTGGTAGGATCTGTTCCTCTCGGTGCTGAGTGGCCAAGGCAGGGCTGGGCTCTGCTCCATGTCTGCTATGTGACAGACCTTTCCCATTGGTCTTTCAGGTCTCTCTGGGACAGAAAACTCCTCCACTCTGTTGTTCTGTGGCTTCTGCTGCTCTAGAATTTGTTGAGAGTTCTTCTTTACAGGTGTTTTATAGGCTGTGGGGTAAGAGCTAAGCATATGTGCTTCTTTCTCCTGCGCCATCTTGGCTCCTTCCCTACTAGAAGCATTTTAACAAGAGCCTCACTGCTGGCCACTGTGTCAGTTGAATTTTCTTTCTTACAGAGCAGCATTATGGTAGAGGTTATGGAGCAGGAAGGGGGTCTGGTATGGTCAATAAATGTGGTTTCCAAACAAAAAGGCATCAGACTCTTTAAAAAACAAACCAAGGTGTCAGATTCAATTACCTCTAAGGGCTCCCCCTCCTTAATGAGTCTATCATTCTGTGAGTTTGGGCTTTATAAATTACTAACTTTGTGACCTTGGGTGAGTCACTTGATCTCTGTTGTTGCTCTGTCCTGTCTGATCTATAGTGACACTTTTTGAGGCTTTTTGGCAGAGATACTAGAGCTGATGATTATTTCCTTCTGATCATTTTATAGATAAGGAAACTGAGGGAAAACAGGGTTTTAACTGACTTTTCCAGGGTCACACAGCTAGTAAGTGTCTGAGACCAAACTTGAACTCAGGACTTTCTGACTTGGGGCACAGAATTCTACCCAATGAGTCACCTAGCTGCCTCTAATCTCTCTTAGCATTTGTTTTTCTATCTGTATCAATATGTGTTCTAACTACTTCACAGTATTTTTCTAAAGTAGGTTATTCTCTAAAGTCCAAATATATGTGAACTATTATCATTAAGCAATTATTTGAAGTCTCACAGCCCAGGAAACATTCATTCCTTCAACAAATATTTAACAAATGTGTACTTTGTGCAGAGCACACGGACACAAAATTTGGGTAAGGCATGATGGTGTGCTTTGCTTATCTGGTAAGAAAAGGAGAGAAGGTGGTGCTTACATGGGAGGATGAGCAGTGGCATCTCTCACATTGCTCCATGAATCTGGTGGTTGGGGAGGAGAGAACCTCAGGGCCCCCACAGGGGGTTTGGCAAATGGGATTCCCAGGAAAACATTGACATCTTTGTCAATCCCCTTGACACTGATTTGAGTCCCTTGGACCTGTCCAGACTCAGTGGTCCTGATGAGGTCATCTGCATGATGCCCTGTGAACAAAGGGGAGAGAAATCTTCAGGGACAGAGGCAGAACTGGTATCAAAATACCCCACTTCCCTCCCCCCAACCATTTTTTTTTATTTCATGGGAATGCAAGCCTCCTCCAATTTCTGCCATGAATCTTTTCATTTCCATTAAAGGTCTCTAGAGATGGGGAACTTACTCTAGATAAGGATTATTTGCTCTTTTACACAACTCTGGCACTGACTCAGTAGTTGTCCAGCTTTGGGGATCCAGAGTCTCAAGATCAAAGCAACTGCTCCCCAACAATCCTCCCCCACCCCCATCCCAGCTTAGGAAAGCACAGAGCTAAAAATCAGTTTATAGTTTATCAGTATGATCCAGGTGAAGAAAGATTTAATGAGCACCTACTATAGGCAATGTCCTCAGGTCTGAATTGAGGATAAAATGGCAGGAATTTACATACTCCTAGAAAAGAATAACCTGTGCACCTAGAGCTAGGAAGACAAGGGAGAGCTGTAAAGGAGAGATCTTAGAAAAGAGCTAGGAAAAGATATGAGGAGAGTCAGGAAAAGTTCTGAAACAAGTGCAAGGGCTGGGTTTTTAATGAATAGTCTTCAACAGGACTAGATTAGGAGAAGTGCTTTCTGGCCATGAGAAAGACAATAGACAAAGAAGGGAGATTGAGGAGGACAGGACAAGAAAGGAAGATGGAAAGCAGCTACATTGGATTGTATACAGTATGTGTCAGGAAGACTCATCTTCTGAGTTCCAACCCAGCCTCAAACACCTACTAGCTGGATGACCCTGGGCAAGTCACTTCACCTATTTGTCCTCAGTTTACTTATCTTTCAAATGAGCTGCAAAAGGAAATGCCAAATCAAACTGTGCATATTTTGTGATCCAGAAAAGCACTACTAGATCTGTATTCCCAAAAGATCATTAAAAAGGGAAATGGAGTCATGTGTCCAAAAATATTTACAGCAGCTCTTTTTATGGTGGCAAAGAATTGGAAATTGAGGGCATACCCATCAATTGGGGGAAGGTTGAACAACTTGTGGTATATGAATGTAATGGAGTACTATTGTGCTAGAAGAAATGATAAGCAGGCAGATTTCAGAAAAACCTGGAAAGATTTAGAGGAACTGATGCTGAGAGAAGTGAACAGAAGCAAGAGAACACTGTGCACAGTAAAAGCAACATAGTGCAATCATCTTCTATGAATGCCTCAGTTCTTCTTAGCAGTACAGTAATCCCAGACAATTCCAACAGCTGGATGGAAAATGCAGCCCACATCCAGAGAAAGAACTATGGAGTCTGAATGCAGATCAGAGCACACTATTATCACTCTTGTTGTTTGTGACTTTTCTCTTCTGTTCTGCTTCTTCCACAACATGATTAATGTGGATACAATTAACCTATATTATATATATATATATATATATATATATATATATATATATATATATATATATATATATATATATATATAACCTATATCAGATTGCCTGCTGTCTTGGGGAGGGGGGGCTATAAAGGAGTGGAGGAGAAAAAAACGTGAAACTCAAAATCTTATTAAAAATGAAAGTTGAAGATGATCTTTACATGTAATTAGAAAAAAATAAAATGCCATGTGTTGGAGGAGACGAGAGGAGGGGAGAGAAGAGGAGGGGAGGGGAGGGGAGGAGAGGGGAGGGGAGGGGAGGGGAGGGGAAGGGAGGAGAGGAGAGGGGAGGGGAGGGGAGGGGAGGAGAGGAGAGGGGAGGGGAGGGGAGGGGAGGGGAGATGAGGGAGGGGAGGGGAGGGGAGGGGAGGGGAGGGGAGGGGAGGGGAGGGGGGAGGAGAGGGGAGGAGAGGAGAGGAGAGGAGAGGAGAGGAGAGGCGAGGAGAGGAGAGGAGAGGAGAGGAGAGGAGAGGAGAGGAGAGGAGAGGAGAGGAGAGGAGAGGAGAGGAGAGGAGAGGAGAGGAGAGGAGAGGAGAGGAGAGGAGAGGAGAGGAGAGGAGAGGGAAAAAATCTATACCACATTTTCTCAGGCAGAGAGTTCCTACTTCTAGTCTGTAAAAAAGATCCTCCTCTCCCCAATTCTCATTATTTACCTCCTTTAAAGCTGATAGTTTCTGTACATAACACAGGAAGAGGACATTAATTTCTCAGAAGCAAACCTAGTTTGGCCTCCTGAAATCAAACTAGCAATAATCCTTCACCCACAGCCCACCCACCCAATCAGTCAGTGAGGGCAACAAGAGAAAAAACAATGCGCAAGCCGCCATATCTCCAAGGGGAAAATCAAAGGACTCCTCCCCTGTTCCCCCAGAAATCATCCTCTACTCTGGGTCAGCCTGGCACAGGTACTCACCTGGGGCTTGAATCAGGATACTCAAAATCCCCAAAGTCAGGACCTTGGGCAGCAAGAAAGTCTTCCACATCTTTCCCTCTGCACAGCCTTCTGGTTAAGCCTAATCAGATCCCAGGCCAGACCTTTAATTCAGAAAGAACTGGATCAAAGGGCATTCCAGGGGAAGTGGACTTCGTCCTTAGGGCTTATCTTAGAGCTATTTGGGGAAAAAAAGGTAGATTGAATCCCTAAAAGCAAAAGAAGGCAGATCTGAAAATCTATCTATCCAGCAGGGATATGCTGGTAAATGTATAACAGCAAAGCTCTCTGGAACACAGAAACAAATGAACAAATGTATCCATGACACACTCTTAAATTTAATCTGTATCAGGAACACTGTTTCCAATACTTTCTTAAGTCTAAATAATCAATAAAATCATAAATCAAGCCCTACATTGAAAGATTTTTCTGATTTCAGAGGTGCAAATTTGACAATGGGTTCACAAGAGCCTGTTGAGCTGACCCCACCCCTTCAGCTGAGGTGGCAAGAGTGCAAATTCAAATTACACAACCTAATCATCCTCCCTCCCCTTTTCTGGAGATTTCTTCCCCCCGAAGCTCTTCACTCCCTAGGTTTTTCTTCCTGACCCCATTTGGGGTTTCCTTAGCAAAGATATTGGAGCGGTTTGCCATTTCCTTCTCCAGCTCACCATACAAATGAGAAAAGTGAAACCAGCTAGGTTGGTTACCTGATTTTCCCAGGGTCACACAGCTGGGGAGAGTTTGAGGCAAGATTTGAACACACAGTTCTAACATCTGGGAATATAAATACCAGCAGAAAGACAGCCCCTGCCATCTGGGAGCTTACATTCTGATAGAGGGAAATAACACATAAAGGAAGGGGGGAGGGGAGGAGGAAAAGAAGAAGGTGCCATTCATCAAGTACTAGGAGAGTACCCACAATCCTTGGTGCATATCCCCTAGAGTTGCAAGGGTGAGAGCTGACAAAAGCCCAATGGAAAACCTACTTGTACTGTGAATTTGGATAAGGACAACCTTTCTTGCACCCCTCCCCTCCCCACCCCCAGTATGCACACTATGCGTTAAATAAATGAAAGAATGCTCCAAGTCACTAATAATAGGAGAAAGGCAAACCAGCACAACCCTGAAGTTTCACTTCACAACCAGAAAACTGACAGAGATGACAAAACATGAGAATAGTCAATGTTGAAGTAGTTGTGCAAAGAGAGCACATGAATGCATTGCTGATGGAGCTGTGAATTGGGCCAACAGTTCTGGAAAATGATTTGGGATTAATAGTAATATTAGTTAGTAATAGCTTGCATTTGTTTAATGATGTAAAGATTTCAAAATGTTTCACAAATATCTCATTTGATCCTCGCAAGAATCCTGGGAGGTAGGTGCTATTATTATCCCTATTTTACAAATGAGGTAATTTTACAAACTGAGGCAAAGAGAAGTTAAATGACTTGTGCAGGGTCACACAGCTATTAAAAGTGTCTGGAGTCTTGATTTCAATTCAGTACTTCCTGATCCCAGATCCAACATTCTATCCATGGCACTACCTAGCAGTTTAATTCTGCTGAGGAAGTGACTTAAACCAAAGGTCAAAGCTACACTAGGAGGCTGAAGGCAGGGAGTCAGGAAGTAGCTCTAGGACTGTCGTCATGGAGCTCACAAAATAATGAAGGCAGACAAGCTGCAAACACCTATGGATAAACAACATATAAACAAGGCAAACTGGGGATGATCAATAGTAAGCAGGCATCAACATTAAGGGCACTTAGCAAAGGATTATTGCAAAAGGTGAGATTTTAGCTGAGATTTGAAGGAAGCAGGAGGTGCAGATGAGAAGGGAGAGCTTTCCAGAAATGGGGGCAGCCAGAGAAAATGCCCAGAGATGGAGTGTCTTGTTCCAGGAACACCAAGGAGGCCAGTGTCACTGGATCAAAGACTACATGAGAGGGAAAAAAGTGTAAGAAAAGGTGGGGAGGGTTCAAATTCTGAAGATCTTTAAAAGCCAGACAAAGAGTTCTATATTTGATCCTAGATAGTAAAAAGAAATTAAAGGGAACGACTACAGCTTATCACATTTGACATTGGCAGAGTTGAATGGAGGACGGGCTAGAGTGGGAAGAAAACAGGCAAGGGAAACTAGACCACAAGCTATTTTAAAGGTCCAGATGTGAGGTGACGCAGTTACCTAAGCTACTCTTACACTCTTCGACACCTGTATCCTGCCTTGATTATCTGAACCCTATATCAACCATGACTTTTTTTCTTAATCAGAAGTTTCTTAGTGACAAAAAAAAGGTCTCAATAGCTCAATATTTGATTTTTCTTAAGGAAGAGAATGCTTTAGGGCCATCTATCCCTGTATCCCAGGGACATGCTAGAGCCAACATGTACCAGAGTTAGTTGCGACATTTTCAGCATGATCTCCTTGCAGCACCACCTCAGAATTGGCATCCACTACAAATTAGCATTTGGGTTATTGTTTTCGTTGGTTTCTAAACTTCAGAAAGTGGTGGAGAGGATGTGAATAACGTAAAAGTATGTCTTGTGGGTTTTCCAGAGAGCTGATTGTAAATCATTGACCAGTACACCCTGCTTATATCCTGCTATTAAAATGAATGGTTATTGCGAAATATTTTGTTGGCATAACCAAAGTAGAGGAAGTATTTCCTTTGATTTTGCTATTTCTCTTCCCATGTAAAAGACATCCTGCAGAAGAACCATATGGAGTTCGGGCTCAGAGACACTGATTCTCCCTGCGCTGCTCCTTTGCAAGTGAAGAATCACTTGACTTGCTGGATTAGTATGAAGTTTTTTTTAGCTACCACATTCTCTTCTCACAGAGATATTGTCTGGAAAATGCTTGCTTATTGATGGAAGTATTTCCGTCAGAGACATCTGATATTTTCCCCAATCCCTGGTAGCAGCTCAGTGTACCCAGGAGAGCCTTAGATTTGGAGTCAGAGGACCCAGTTGCTCAGTGCCTGTGTCACCTTGGACAAGTCAGTTCCTTTCTCTACTTCTCAGTATTCATTCTCATTCAATGATTTATAACATCCCATTCATATCTAAATCAATCCTTCAATCATCAAGCATTAATTCTTTCCCTATCAAGTACCCTAGAAATACAATGACAGAAAATGAAACCAACTACACTATAATTCTATGAAATGAACTAGGGTTTTTTTCCTCTAGAGACAGAGTGGACTCACTGGTCTCATCAGATTCCCATTGTCTCAGAATTGCAAGGTCCCCTTCAGATAAGAAGATATTTCTCAGCATGCTTCCTCAGCATAGTGGTTGGCACATAATAGGCACTATATTAAAGTTTTTCCTTCTGAATATCATTTAAATTCTTCTCCCATAGCAGCAATGAGTGAAAGTCAAAGTATTTCACTCAAAAACTGCACTATACTTAAGCTGAAACTAAGGAACTACTTGAAGCACATGATTCGGCATTACTGATCCATTACAATTGCAAAAACAGTTATGCTTAAAGATCACAACTCCACCTGGGGTTTTTCAGGCCATGATTCCTTCATCTTCTAAGGCACAGTCTTGGTCCAGGACTCCCAGCTACCTTTCATCAGGCTCCTGCCCATGGACAACTGCAAATTCAGCTGCAGATACTCTTCCTTCTGGTCATACACTGGTCAATGAAAAAGGTCTTCACCTTTTGGGTACCTGGGAGAAAAAAACCAAACATTTAGAACTGAAAGGGTCCACTATAATGGCAAGTCTACCAAGCCATTATCAGCCCAGCCTGAGAGCCAAAGAAGGGGCCCAATATAAGGTGACAGTGGGAATACCCATAGAGAGACTGTTCACGCATCCTTAAACAGTTTGGTCTTCACCTTTCAGGTTGAGCCTTTCTAATGCATCCAAGGTGGAAGGTTCAAAGCGTGAAAGAACTTACATAGGGAATAAGTAGCCAATTCAGCATTTGAACTGATATCATTCAATTCCATTTCATTGAGGTAGCTAGGTGGTGCGAGGGATAAAGTTATGCCTAGAAGCAAGAAGAACTGAGTTCAAATCTAGCCTTAGATATATATTAGTTCTGTGACTAACAAATCACTTAACTATAATGGCTTCCTTTTCCTCATCTGTAAAATGTTGAAGGGGGCAGCTAGGTGGTGCAGTGGATAGAGCACCAGTGCAGAAGTCAGAGAGACCTGAGTTCAAATCTCACCTCAGACACTTGACACTCACTAGCTGTGTGACCTTAGGCAAGTCACTTAACCCCAATTGCCTCATCCTGGGTCATCTCCAGTCATCCTGATAAATATCTGGTCACTGGATTCAGATGACTCTGGAGGAAAAGTGAGGCTGGTGACCTGCACAGCCCTCCCTCACTTAAAACAAAGTCAAGTGCAAGTCATGTCATCATTTCTCTGATGGCATGGTATTCTTTGGCAACGAAGGATGAACATACACAGAATGAGCTAAAGAAGAAAATGGCAAACTATTCCAGTATCTTTGCCAAGAAAACAACAGATGGGTTCACAAAGAATCAAACACAACAACACTGGACTCCAAATCTAAGGTTCTTGCCACTACTACAGGTCCTAATGTTTCTCACAGGGGAAGAGAAGTCACTGAGACTCGAAGGAGGTGGATTAGAGAATTACTGATCTTTCCTGTTTTCTTTTCAAGATGCCCATGTGTAGGGTGAGTCTGCCAGAGCAATAGTTCTCCCTATCCCCGCACCTCAGCCCTGGGCATGAACTTGGGGAAGGGCTTCAATGTTCAATAGACCTTGCCTCTAGGTTGAAATAACTTTGTTTCCCTAAAATATTTCAATCAGGGAACTTCTAGGTAAATGGAAAACCTTTATGTGCCTTGGGACAGGAGCTACCCCAGAAACCATAAGGAAACCAAGGGTCAGCTTTCTCACCATCATGGGCTCATTATCCTGTGGTCAGGAGTTTTTCTCTTTCTGTTTCCTTTCCTAAAACTAGGAACAGAAAAAGGACCGAAAGGCCTCCTTTCCTCTAGTCTCCAGCTGGTCCCAACCCCGCAGTAAATCCTGCTCTGGCCACTGACCTTATCTTTCTTCCAATAGTTTCCTTCCTGTCACTCCCCACCCAGAATTCACTCAAGCAGGACCTGGTGTGTCATATTTGGGGTCCCCAGCACCTCTACACCTCATCAACTGGAGAAAAAGAGGGAGGGAATGATAAAATAAATGGGGAGAGAAGGAGGGAGCAAACAAGAGAGAAAGAAGGAAATAGCACTAGTGCTTACTTCACAGGGCTGTTTTGAGGCTAACAAATGAGAATGGCACATACAAAAGCTGTTTGTAATCCTTTAAGGGGCACATAAATGCCTGCTAATTTGAACTGTTATTATCATTGCTAAATGAGCTGATGAATGGGAAGGCATTACTATGCATTTTGAGGTCACAGACAATAAGGTAGATGACAGAGATGGCAGGCCAGAGCCCCAGGGATCCTGCCCTCTCTGCCCACCCCCCTCCTAAAGCCACAGCTTCCTACTCCCTCCTATTTCAATTGCTCAGGGAGGCACTCCAAAGATGAAAAGCAGCTCATCACCATGGTCTGCTTTCACAAAATCCAGCTCCAGGCCATGAAACAAGATTAGTCAGTGCTGAAATTCCTAAGTAGACTGGAGAGCTAGGAAAAACATAAGAAATGCCCACAGTTATTGACACACTGAATACAGGGCAAGGCCACATGCCAGGGGCCCAGATGGATTCCCTCCTTGGGGTGGGGGTGTGAGATACCTGGCCATTAACAGCAAGCTCCTGAAGGGCAGTCCCATAACAAATACTGCCCCAGAGCAAAGTTGTGTGGCAGGGTAAGCTCTGGGGTGTGGTATAACAGGACCTCGGTTTGGAATCCTGGCCCTGCCATTAACCAACTACAGGACCTTGGGGGAGTCTTCTCTGAAGCTGATTTTTCAACAGTAAGGTGGAGATAATAATCTCTGATCTGTCTAGCCCATGGGAAGGGGAATGGAACAGAATAAGCATTTGTAATTCAGTTGTTTGTCTGTCATATTTGATTCTACAGGATCTCATTTGGGGTATTCTTGGCAAAGACACTGGAGCGCATTACCAATTCCTTCTGTGGCTCATTTTATAGATGAGGAAACTGAGGCAAAGAGGGTGAAGTGACTTGCCCAAGGTCACCCATCTAGTAAATGTCTGAGGTCAAATTTGAACCAAGGAAGAAGAGTCTTCCTGACTCCAGACCCAGTGCTCTATCCACTTTGCCACCTTGCTGCCCTATGAATATGCGTTTATGGAGTAAGAGAAAAAGTAATAACCTGACAGTGGATTGTTTGGGGATGTTTGCTGATTGGTTGTAGTGAGTGATCAAGGGAGCTAGATGGCACACTGGATAAAGCTCTGACCCTAGAGCCAGGGAGACCTATGTTCAAGTCTCCCCTCTGACATGTACTAGCTATGTGACTCTGAGCTAGTCACTGAACCTTGTTTGCCTCGGTTCCTCATCTGAAAAATGAGCTGGAGATGGAAATGGCAAACCACTCCAATGTCATCAAGTAAGCAACCACAAGGAATAAGCCCACACAAGTTTGCCTGCTATTCATAAGGCCTAGGTCTCATTAGGTCCCTTTACAACCTCCCCACCAGGGCCTTCTTCTTCAGGGTGAAATTCCTCAAGAAGATATTACACAACTACTTGTTTGGCATGGTATAGAAGGGATGTAGGACACAATGAAAGGATAGAGTTACATGGGGTCCCCAGGTTTCCTTCCCACTCTATGACAATGAAAGAAGAAAGTGAAAAGGTGGAGGGCCTTCCTTGACTCTCTCCTAGACTATTTCCACAGCCTCCTGATTGGTCCTTGTGTTCCTGATTGGTCCTTGTGCCTCAGATCTCTCCCCACTGCAAGCTTTCCTCCATTCATCTTCCAAAGTGATTTTCCAAGCACAGATCTGACCATTCTACTCCCTTGCTCCAGCTAAGTAAATTTTAGTAGATGCCCATTACCTTGAGGATTAAGTATGAAGTCTTCTGTCTGGTATTTAGAGCTTCTAACAACATGACCCCATTCAGACTTATTACACATTGTTACCCTCCTCACACTTTGTGGTCCAGGTACTCCAACTTTCCGGTTCCTAACACTTCCCATTCAATCTCTCATCTCCACGCCTTTGCACTGACAAGACTCAGCTCAAAGAGTACCTTCTATAGAGCATCATTCTTGGTTCCTCCCTCCTCCAGCTGCTAGTGCTTTACGCCTCCCCCAAGATTTGCTTTGTATGTGTTTT
The DNA here is from genome assembly GCA_023548195.1 of Bettongia penicillata ogilbyi. Lineage (NCBI taxonomy): Eukaryota > Metazoa > Chordata > Mammalia > Diprotodontia > Potoroidae > Bettongia > Bettongia penicillata. The sequence goes on along the minus strand of JAJHZJ010000373.1, from coordinate 2,329,470 downwards.
CCATCGGTCTTTGAGTATTATCTCTCTCACAGAATGTAAGTTCTTCAAGGACAGGGGCTATTTCGCTTTGTCCCTATGCCCAGCCTTGGGTAAGGCTAAAAAGTAGGTGATTTAAAAAAAAAAAAAAAGAAAAAAGTGATTAACTCGTATCTTATCAAAAATGGAATTTTCAGTGCTGATTATACATTTTTTCTATCCATATTTTCCTTAAATTCAAGAATGTCCTTTTCCTGTGTAAAGAAGAATGGTGCACTGTGAACGGTCTTTAGAACTTTATGAAATGTATGCTTTATTTGAGCAAATCTAATCCAAGGACATTATTTTATCCTTTAAGGAGGAACTAGTGCCATAGGTTTGTTTAGAAATCAATACAGATAGAGCAGAGAGCTAATTCTCAAGATTTTGCCAAATGACCAGCAAAATGTTTGGTAATGCCCAGGATAATATAAACATAATTTACTGCTTTTTCATAATCACCAGTGGTTTTAGATTCATGCTTACTGTAAAACCTTATGCTAGAAATGATGTAGGTAGAATTCTATTTTTTTTTACTACTCTAAATAAACAAACTTTACATGAATATGCTTAAGTAGCTGACAAATAGTTAATATCATATAATATTTAAAATTAATGTAACTGCAATAGCATTTGATATGATGCCTTGAAGTCCATAGGAAAGAGAACTGGTCTCATTTCAGGAGGCCCAGGTTCTGTCCCAGACGTGTGATTGAAGTTAAATGATTTGCTTCCTGGAAGCATCAGTTCTCTCCTTTACAAGATGGGGAAAAACATCTTAGTGGTCCCTACCTCACAGAAGTTACTAAGAAAGATTTTTGTAAACTATAAAATTCTATGTTAATATCAGCTTGTATTATTCACTGTTTATTTAAAAAAAAGTCTTGGGACAGGTAGGATACCTTGGGGCTGTGGATAGAGTACAGGACCTGTAGTCAGAGTTACCTAAGTTCAAATTCAGCCTCACACACTTACTAGCTGTGTGACCTTGGGCATATCACTTAACTCCAAATGCCTTCAAAAATTAAAAATAAAAAACCCAAAACAAAATAATGGGACTTGTAGGAGATATTTTAGCCAAAAAGGACCTAGCTTGGGCTTCTCTTCATAAACTTCTGAAGAGATAGCAGAGATAATAACCAATGGTTGAAGCATTTCTAACTCTTCCAGGAAAACCTGTTCAGGGTACCTTTTCTTATCTTATAGAAGACAGATTTACAGATGACAAATTTATTACAGATAAAATCAGGAAGGACAGTTAACATAGCAAATTACGAAGTCAGGATCCAAATAAATGAACTGATAGGACAGAATACTGGACTAACAAATCACTTGGATCAGGCAAAATGGGACAAAGTCTTACAATCTCAAGATGAGGGAGTCATGATTAGGTGGCAATTTATTTGAAAAAAGATCCAGGGATTATGGTGAACCACAAACCCATAAGGAGGAAACAAGGTAATATGGTGTGGTGTGATGCTGAGGAATGTAAAGAAAGGCACAGTTTCCAAGAATAAAGATTTGATAGTTCCTTTGTGTTCTGCCACTAAGGAGACTACAGTTATCACTTCCACATCTCAACTATCCTCTTCATGATTTCAATATATTGCAGGTAGGTGTAAGAAATTAAATGGGAATTTGTGGGGAGTTTTGTGGAAGCTGTAGAAGACTGGTAAAAGTCCTCAAATGACACAGAAAAAGCTTAGAAACTAAGAAATACATAAAACCTACGTATTCTGCATAATGTCAACATAATTTAACTTATAATACCATAATAATTCAATCTTTTTATCTGGTATTAAAAGTGGGACAAAAAATTGTACAGGTATTTTCCAGATGGTGGGAGTACTGCATCCCCGATCCCCATGATGTAAAAGGGACAACTGTATATCTGGAATCTTTTGTTCAGTTCTGAGCATCACATTTGAGGGAGAAAATAGAGAAACTGAGAAGGGATATGTGATCTTAACACATAGGGATAGGAGGAAGGGACTTACTTTGCTGGTCAAAGAAAAAGCTTTGGGCAGGAGTGGACATGATATTTTCTTTATCTATCTGGTGGATGGTCACTTGGAAGAGGCATTTCACTGGTGCCATTTGCCCTAAGGGCTGAACTTGGAACAACAAGTAGAAGCTGAAAAAGAAGTAAATTTCCACTTGATGTCATGATGCCCTGTCCAACCATGAGAGCTGTCTAACAGTGCAAGGAGCTGTCTCAAGAGGCAGTAGGTTTTCTCTCCTTGGAGGTCACTGAGCAGAGACTGCATGTCCATTTGTCCAGTAAGTTATAGAAAGGATTCTCCTTCTACTCTGACTTAGACTCCATGACCACCATGGTCCTGATGAACTTGAAAAGTCTGTGATTCTTTAGAGAAGAATAAACTGTTGAGATCAGAAAGAAGCTGGCACAGAATAGAACATGCTAGAATCTTACCATGTGGATCATCCAGCTTTATTCATGGTTGTTGAACCAATGATGGAAGGGAGGTGGTGGAACTCTCCTACAGCCTTCAAATCTTCAGGATGTTTAGGGAAGAATTGTGGGGGGATCTAGCAGCTGACAGTGCCCTCCACCACCTCCACTGGAAACAGAGAACTCCATTGACAAAGAACTGCAAAGTCAAGTAAATATCTAGGGAAATGAGCAAAAACCAGAAAAAGAATCAAACTATAGAATCTTACTTTGGTGACAAGGAAGATCAAAACACATAACCAGGAGACAACAAAGTCAAAACTCTTACATCCAAAGCCTCCAAGAAAAATATGAATTGCTCTCAGGCTGTGGAAGCACTCAAAAAGGATTTTGAAAAACAAGTAAGAGAAGCCGAGCAAAAACTGAGAAGAGAAATGAGAGTGATGCAAGAAAATCATAAAAAATAAGTCAACTACTTGCTAAAGGACACAAAAAAAAACATGTTGAAGAAAATAACACTTTAAAAAATAGACTACCAAGTGGCGAAAGAGATCCAAAAAGCCAATGAGGAAAAGAATGCCCTGAAAAGCAGAATTGACCAGATGGAAAAGGATGCCCAAAAGCTTACTGAAGGAGATTATTCCTTAAAGATTAGAATGGAGCAGATGGAAGCTAATGACTTTATGAAAAATCAAGAAATTATAAAACAAAACCAAAGGAATGAAAAAATAGCAAGACAATGTGAAATATCTCATTGGAAAAAAAACTGACCTCAAAAACAGATCTAGGAGGGACAATTTAAAAATTGTTGGACTACTTAAAGGCCATGATGAAAAAAAGAATCTAGATATCATATGTCAAGAAATTATCAAGGAAAACTTCCCTGATATTCTAGAACCAGAGGGTAAAATAGATATTGAAAGAATCCACCAATCACCTTATTAAAGAGATCCCAAAAGGAAAATTTCTAGGAATATTGTGGCCAAATTCCAGAGTTCCTAGGCCAAAAAGAAAATATTATAAGCAGCCAGAAAGAAATAATTCAATTATTGTGGAAATACAATCAGGATAACACAAGATCTAGCAGCTTCTACATTAAAGTATCAAAGGGCTTGGAATATGATACTCCAAAAGTCAAAGGAGCGAGGTTTAAAACCAAGAATCACCTATCCAGCAAAACTGAGTATAATACTTGAGGGGAAAAAATAGACATTCAATGAAATAGAGGACTTATAAGAATTCTTGATGAAAAGACCACAGTTGAATAGAAAATTTAAGTTTCAAGCACAAGAATCAAGAGAAGAATTAAAAAGGAAACAGAAAGGAGAAATCATAAGGGACTTACAAAAGTTGAACTGTTTGCATTCCTGCATGGAAAGATAATATTTATAAATCTTGAGACTCTTCTCAGTATTACGGTAGTTGCAGAGATTATACATACATATATATACATATGTATATATATATATATGATATATATATATGGAGAGAGAGAGAGAGAGAAGGCACAGAGTGAGTTGAAAAGGAACTGGAGATCTCTAAAAAATTAAAATTAAGGGGTGAGAGAATATATTGGAAGGAGAAAGGGAGAAATAAAATGTGGCAAATTATCTCACCTTAAAAACATAAGAAAAAGCTTTTTCAATGGAGGGAAAGATGGGGGAAGTGAGAGAGAAAGAGTGAACCTTACACTCATTGCATTTGGCTTAAGAAGGGAAAAACATGCACACTCAAATTGATATTAAAATCTATCTTACACTACAGGAAAGTAGGGAGGAAGGGGATAAGCAGTGGAGGGGGGCAAATAATAGAAGGGAGGGCAAATGGGAGAAAGGGGTAGTTATATGTAAACACTTTTGAGGAGGGATAGAATCAAAAGAGAGAACAGAATAAATGGGGGGCAGGATAGGATGGAGGGAAATATAGTCTTTCACAATATGACTGCTATGGAAGTGTTTTGCATAACTTCACCTGTATAACCTATATTGAATTGCTTGCCCTGTCAGTAGGGGTAGGTGGGGAGAGAGGAAGGGAGAGAAGTTGGAACTCAAAGTTTTAAAAAGGAAAGCTAAAAATTGTTTTACATGTTACTGGGAAATGATATACAGGCAATGGGGTATAGAAATCTATCTTGCCCTACAAGAAAATAGAGGGGATGGGGATAAGAGAAGGGAGGGGTGTGATAGGAGGGAGAGCAGATGGGGAAGTGGTAATCAGAATGCATGTTGTTTTGGGGTGGGCAGAGGAAACAGGGAGAAAATTTGGAACTCAAAATCTTATTATAGTGAATGTTGAAAACTAAAAATAAATAAATTTAAAATGAAAAAAAAAACATAATGAGCAGCTTGAATTCAGAAAAACCTGGAAATATTTAGAAGTATTGATGCTGAAATGAAGTGAGAAGAACCAGCAACATTGTGTAATGATCAACTATGATATACTTAGCTCTTCTCAGCAATACAATGATCCAAGACAATTCCAAAATACTCATGATAAAAAATGCTACCCACATCCAGATAAGGAAGTCTGAGTGCAGTACAGAATATACTCTTTTCACTTTTTGTGACTCTTCCTTTTTGTTCTATTTCTTCTTTGACAACATGACACATACGGAAATATATTGACATCATTGTACATGCATAACCTAAATCTCAATGCTTGCCATCTTGGGAACAAAGGATGGGAGGAAGGGGACCAAGGAAGAAAAAAATCTGAAACTCAAAATCTTATTAAAAATGAATGTTGAAACCTCTTTTTACATGTAATTGGAAAAAAATAATACAATTTACCAAAAAAAGAAAAGAAAGAATGAAACAAAAAGAAAATGAAGAAATGTGCCACATTTTCTCAGGCAAATACAGAGCTCCTACTTCCAACCTGTTAAAAGATCCTCCACCCAATCTTCACTCTTATCTACCTCCTTGAAAATGATTCAGCTTTCCCTCTCTCCCCACCTCTCCCAAGATGCTGATAGAAGAGTTTTTATACATAACCTACATAAAGAGGGCATCAATTTCTCAACAGCATGCCTAGTTTGGCACCCTAAAATCAAACTAGCAATAATCCTTCATCCCAGTCCACCCACCCAATCAATCAGTGAGGGCAACAAGAGAAATAAACAATACACAAGCCCCTTATATCCAATGGGAAAACCAAAGGACACCTTCCATGTCCCCCCAGAAATCATGCTCTACTCTAGGTCAGCTTAAGAGAGCTGCTTACCTGGGGATTGAATCAACAGGCCCAGGACCCAAAAGTCAAGACAATCAGCAGGAAAGTCTTCTACATCTTTCCATCTGCACAACCTTCTAGTTATGCCTAATCAGATCCCAGGTCAGACCTTTAATACAAAAAGATTAGATGAAAGGACATTACAAGGGAAGTGGGTCTAAGGGTTACTACTTATAGGAGTTTCTCCTCAGAACTTGTCTTAGAGGTATTCAGAAAAAAATTCAGATTGAATCCCTAAAGGCAAAATACAGGTCTCAACATCTATCTATCTAGCAGAAATATGTAGTTAACGTGTAATAAAAAGCTCTCTGGAAAACAAAAACAAGCAAATGTATTCATGACACATGCTTTTCAAAAAATTTTTATTTTATTTATTTTTAGTTTTCAACTTTTATTTTTATAAGATTTTGAGTTCTAAATTTCCCCACTCTCTCCTCCCCAAGAGGGCATGTAATCTGATGTGGACTATATATGTATGAATATTAAACATATTTCCACATTAGTCTTGTTGTGAAAGAAGAATCAGAACAAAATTGGAAAACCATGAGAAAGAAAAAAGCAAAAAACAACAAAAGAAAGAGAAAATAGTATCCTTCAATCTGCATTCAGAGTCCATAGTTCTTTCTCTGCATGTGGATAGCGTTTTACATCATGAATCTTTTAGAATTGTCTTAGATCATTGCATTGCTCAGTAGGGCTAAGTCTAACAAAGATAATCATCATACAATGTTGCTGAAATTGCATACAATGTTCTCCTGGTTCTGCTCACTTCATTCAGCATCAATTCATGCAAGTCTTTCCATATTTTTCTAAAGTCTGCCTGTTCATCATTTCTTATGGAACAACAGTGTAACTATAGGATACCTTTCATTTCTTTATCTGAAAATTGCCTATTCATATGCTTTGACCATTTATCAATTGGGGAATGACTTGTATCCTAATAGATTTGACTCCACTCTACATATATTTTAGAAATGAGGCATTTTTCCAGAGACATTGGCTATAAAAATTCACTACCAGCTTTTTGCTTCCCTAGTAATCTTGGTTGCATTGTTTATGTTTGTGCAAAAACTTTTTTAATTTAATGTAATCAAAATTATCCATTTTGCATTTCATAATTATCTCTCTTATTGGTTATAAATACTTCCTTTCTCCATATATCTGAAAGGTAAACTGTTCCTGGCTCTCCTAATTTGCTCATAGTTTCATCGTTTATATCTAAATTGTGTACTCATTTTGACCTTATCTTAATATACACTATATGTTGTTGTTCTATGCTTAGTTTCTGCCACACTGTTTTCCATTTTTCCCAGCAATTTTTGTCAAATAGTGAGTTCTTATCCCAGAAGCTGGAGTTTTGCAATTTATCTAACTGTAGATTACTATAGTCATTGACTACTGTATCTTGTGTACCCCATCGATTCCACTAATCCATCACTCTCTATCTTAGTCAGTATCATGTAGTTTTGAGGATTGTTGCTTTATGATACAGTCTTAGATTTGGTATGGCTAGGCCAGCTTCACTTGCATTACTTTTCATTAATTCCCTTGATAATCTTGATCTTTTGTTCTTCCAGATGAATTTTTAGAATATTTTTTAATCTATAAAATAAATTTTGGTAGTTTGATTGATATGGCACTGAATAAGTAAATTAATTTAGGTAGAGTTGTCATTTTAATTATATTAGCTCAGCCTGCTCATGAGCAGGTGATAATTTTCCAGTTATTTAGATTTTCCTTTATTTATGTACAAAGTGTTATAATTATATCCATATACTTCCTGGATTTGTCTTGGCAGCTAGACTCCCAAATATTTTATATTGTCTACAGTTACTTTAAATGGAATTTCTCTTTCTATATCTTGCTGCTGGGCTTCATTAGTAACATATAGAAATGATGATGATTTATGTGAATTTATTTTACATGGATATCCATTAGGGAAATTGGTCTATAATTTTCTTTCTCTATTCTGGCTCTTCCCAATTTAAATATCAGCACCATATTTGTATCGTAAAAAGAATTTGATAGGATTCCTTCTTTGCCTATTTTTCAAAATAGTTTAGACAGTATTGGAATTAGTTGTTCTTTAGATATTTGGTAAAATTCACTTGCAAATCTATCTGGCCCAGGAGATTTTTTCTTAGGGAGTTCATTGATGGCTTCTTCAATTTCTTTTTCTTTTTTTAAAATTTATTTATTTATTTTTACTTTTCAAAATTCCTTTCCACAACATTTTGAGTTACAAGTTTCCTTCCCATCTCTCCCACCTCCCCACCCCAAGATACCATGCATTCTGATTACTCCTTCCCCCAATCTGCCCTCTCTTCTATCAGACTCCTCCCTTCCCTTATCCCCAACTTCTCTCTTTTCCTGTTGGGCAAGATAGATTTCTATACCCCATTACCTGTATTTCTTATTTCCCAGTTGCAGGAAAAAAAATTCTCAACATTGATTCCTAAAGCTCTGAGTTCCAACTTCTCTGCCTTCCTCCCTCCTATTCCACTGAGAAGGCAAGTAATTCAATTTAGGCCATACATGTGTAGTCATGCGAAAGACTTCCTTAATAGTCATCTTGTGAAAGATTAACTATATTTCCCTCCATCCTATCCTGCCCCTCATTTATTCTATTCTCTCTTTTGACCTTTTCCCTCCCCAAAAGTATTTACTTCTAATTACTCCCTCCTCCCATTTGCCCTCCCTTCTATCATCCCCCCCACACCTCATTTATCCCCTTCTCCCCTACTTTCCTGTAGTGAGAGATTTTCATACCACATTGAGTGTGCATGTTATTCCCTCCTTAAGTCAAATATGATGAGAGTAAGCTTCACTTTTTCCCTCTCACCTCCCTCCTTTTTCCCTTCCATTGAAACAGCTTTTTCTTGCCTCTTTTATGAGAGATAATTTGCCCCATTCCATTTTTCCCTTTCTCTTCCCAATATACTCCTCTCTCACTCCTTAATTTTATGATTTTAGGTATCATCCCTTCCTATTCAACTCACCCTGTTCCCACCATCTATATATGTATGTATGTATGTATGTATGTATGTATGTATGTATATAATCCCTCCAACTATTCAAATGCTGATAAAAGTTTCGAGAGTTACAAATATTATCTTTCCATGTAGAAATGCAAACAGTTCAACTTTAGTAAGTCCCTTATGATTTTTCTTTCCTGTTTATCTTTTCATGCTTCTCCTGATTCTTGTGTTTGAAAGTCAAATTTTCTATTGAGCTCTGGTCTTTTCATCAAGAATACTTGAAAGACCTCTATTTCATTGAATGACCATGTTTTCCCTTGACATATTATTTTCAGTTTTTCTGAGTTTGCTGATTCTTAGTTTTAATCCTAGTTCCTTTGGCTTCTGGAATATCATATTCCAACCCCTTTGATACCTTAATGTAGAAGCTGCTAGATCTCGTGTTATCCTGATTATATTTCCACAATATTCTAATTGTTTGTTTCTGGCTACTTGCAATATTTTCTCTTTGACCTGGGAACTCTGGAATTTGGGTACAATATTCCTAGACATTTTCCTGTTGGGATCTCTTTCAGGAGGTGATCAGTAGATTCTTTCCATTTCTATTTTACCCTCTGGTTCTAAAATATTAGGTCAGTTTTCCTTGATAATTTCATGACAGATGATATCTAAGCTCTTTTTTGGATCATGGCTTTCAGGTAGTCCCATAATTTTTAAATTATCTCTCCTGAATCTGTTTTCCAGGTCAGTTGTTTTTCCAATGAGATATTTTACATTATCTTCTATTTTTTTTTCATTCTTTTGGTTATGTTTTGTAATTTCTTGGTTTCTCATAAAGTCATTAGCTGCCTTGTGTTCCATTTTACTTTTTAAATAACTATTTTCTTCAGTGAGCTTTTGAACCTCCTTTTCCATTTGGTTAATTCTTTAAGCATTTTTCCTCTCATTGACTTTTTGGACCTCTTTTGCCATTTGGGTTAGTCTGTTTTTAAAGGTGTTATTTTCTTCAGCATATTTTTGGTCTCCTTTAGCAGGCTGTTAGCTCATTTTCATGATTTTCTTGCATTGCTCTCATTTCTCTCCCCAAATTTTCCTCCACTTCTCTTATTTGATTTTCAATAATCCTTTTTGAGCTCCTCCATGACCTGAGACTATTGCATTTTTTTTTGCAGATTTTGGATGCAAAAGCCTTGACGTTTATGTCTTCCTCTGATAGCATGCATCTCATCTGAAAGGATAGAAGAAAATACCTGTTCACCAAGAAAGTAACCATCCATAGTCTTATTTTTTTTCCCTTTTCTGGGCATTTTCCTAGCCAGTTACTTGATTTTGAGTCCTTTGTCAAGTGGAGGATATACTCTGGGGACCTATAAGTTCTCACTTCCTCTAAGGTGGCACAATCAAGGGAGAGGAGTTTGCTCCTCTCCTGGCCTGCACTCTGGTCTTGGAGCAAGCACTCTTCTGCCCAGGATCTGTGTATAGGATTCTCTGTCCAGAGCCTCCACCAGCCAGTATTCCTCCTCACCCCAGTACTGCCACTCAGGGCTGAAATCCAGATCAGTGGCTCAATTTCCCCAGGTTCTTTAGGCCAAGGGCTCCAAGAATGGACACTACTGCTACCTGGGGCCAGGGCTAGAGCAGGACCCTGCTCCCTTCTCACCCAGGTGAAAGAACTTTCTCAGTGACCTTTGAAACTGTCTTTGGTGTTTGGGGGTTGAAAAATCTGGGAACCACAGCTGCTGCCCATGATTCTGTACCCTGAAGCCCTCTCCAGTTCTATCCCTGCCATGTCCCTCAGCCAAGACTGGGCTGTGGTCTGCTCCAAGCCCAGTATGAAGACTTTTCTGTAGGCCTTCCAGGCTGCCTTGGGCTGGAAATCTCTTTCACTCTTCGTTTTGTGGCTTCTGCTGCTCTAAAATTTGTGTAGAGTCATTTTTTACAAGTATTTTATGGGCTATAGGAAGAGAGCTATAACAGGTCCATCTTTCTACTCTGCCATGTTGGCCCCACCCTCAATTTCTTTTTCTGTTAATCTGGGCCGTGGATATTTTTGTAAATATTCATCCATTTAACTTAGATTATCAGATTTACTGGCATACAGTTGGGCAAAATAGCTCCTAATTAATGTTTTAATTTCCTCTTCATTGGTGGTAAATTCACCCTTTTCATTTTTGACACTAGTAATTTGGTTTTATTCTTTCTTTTTTTTTAATCAAAGTAACCAAAGGTTTATCTATTTTATTGGGGTTTTTCCAATAAATCCAGCTCTTGGTTTCTTTATTAGATCAATAATTTTCTTAATTTCAATTCTATTAATCTCCCGTTTGATTTTCAGAATTTCTAATTTGCTACTTAATTGGAGATTTTTAATTTGTTCTTTTTCTAGCTTTTTTAGTTCCATGCCCAATTCATTGGTCTCTTCTTTCTCTATTTTATTCCTGTAAGCATTTAGAGATGTTGAGGTGGAGCTTGCCTCCAGCTTGCTGGGATGCTTCCTGTCCTGGACTGCATTCCCCTTTTACAAGTGATAAAGACCTTATTTGCTGATCCTATAAGTCTCATGGATCAAAAGTCCAGTCCATCCTGTCTTTCTACTGGCTCCACTATTTCAGAATACGTCTTTGTGATATTGTTTTATGGGTGTTCAGGGATAACAATAGGAGAGGAACAGTGATCAACTGCTTACTCCACCATCTTGGTTTCTAGAAGTCCCATGACACACTCAAATTTAATTTATATCACTAATATTGTTTCCAACACTTTCTTAAGTTTAGACAATTGACAAAACAATAAATCAGCCCTTAATTGTAAGATATTCTGATTTCAGATGTATAAATTTGACAAGGGGTTCACCCCAGACAATTTGACCTGCCCCTGCCACTTCAACTCATGAATCAAGGGTCAAAATTTGAATTACACAACCTAACCGTCCCCCTTCTCAGTTTCTGGAAACTTCTATGATCTTTATCCTCTTGAAGCTCTTTTGTTACTAGGTTTTTCTTTCTTTCCTCATTTGAGGTTTTCTTCACCAGGGTATCAGAGTGGTTTCCCATTTCCTTCTCCAGCTCATTTTACAAATGAGGAAACTGAAGCCAACAGGGATAAGTGATTTGTCCAGAATCACACAGTTAGTAAGTGTTGAACACGCAGTGCTAAGCTCTGGGAAAATAAATACCAGGAGAAAAACATCCCCTGCCCTCTGGGAGCTTACATTCTGATGGAGGGAAACAACACATAAAGGATGGTAGGAGGAGGAGAGGGGAAAGGAGGAAGGTACCATTCAAAAAGTACCAGGAGATTAAGGAGTGTGGTATGGAAAGGAACAGAGATGGGATTGGCCAGGGCCTGCTCCTTAAAATGGATGTTTGAAAGACTCATATCAGGCAGAACTCAGCACCTTGCCCAGCCACCCATTCTACTTTTAACCATCCTTAGCACATCTTTCTTGGCATCAAGCCTAATTCTGCCCCTTTGCAACTTCCCCCAATCTTGCTGATCCTGCCCTTTGGGAATCAAACAGACCAAGTCAAATCCCTCCTTCCCATTGTGATCTTCCATGTGTTAAGACCAAGAGTACTTCTACCCTCATCAAATCAATGTGATCTAAATTCTCAATGGCAAGATCTCCAGGGTGATCATTCTGCACTAAGCCCTGCATGAGTACTTCTTAGGTATGTTGTAGGGAATGGTTCTTGTCCAGGTAGAAGTGGGTCTACATGGCTTCTCAAGCTTCTTTTGATCCTGAGACTCTGTTATTCAGTTGTCTCCACCCACTCTTCTATGCAGGACTTGGAGCTGCCAATGAGGCCCCAAATAAATAGACAAATGCCTCCAATAAACTTCCCAGGGAAATAAGAATCTGTTTCAATGACTGTTAGTGACTGAATGCCCTTAAATGTACCTCATCATAGCCAATTCCTTTCAAGGTAGAATGTGGTTAGAACTACAAGTGGATAAGAAGGGGAAATGGAGAGACCTTGTAGCCTTAACTTTGCCTTCTGTAAAATCAAGGAAAGAAGGAAACAACTATTTTTAAGCCAGGCACATAGCTAGCACTTTAAAAATATCTCATTTGATCCTCACAGCAAGCCTGGGTGAAACCTGGCTGAAACCCAATGGAAAACCTGCTTGCCACTGTGAATTTGGATAAGGACAGTCTCCATCCCCTTGTGTTTTATAGGTTACATAAATGAAAGAATGCTCCAAATCACTAAGAATAAGAGAAAGGCAAACCGAGCAACCCTGAGTATTTACTTCACAACAAGAGAACTGACAGAGATGACAAAACATGAGAATAGTCAATGTTGAAGTAGTCATATTAAGACAAATACATTAATGCATTGTTGATAGAACTGTGAATTGGGTCAACAATTTTGGGAAATGATTTAAATTAATAGAAATATTAGTTAATAATAAGTAGCATTTGTTTAATGATTTAAGGTTCATAAAATGTTTTATATTATCTCACTTGATCCTTACAAGAAGTCTGGGAGGTAGGTGCTGTCATTATCCACATTTACAAATGAGAAAATCAAGGCAAGCAGAGGTTAAGTCACTTGCCCAGGATCACACAACTAATAAATATCTGGAGGCTGGATTTGAATTCAGTACTTTTGACTCCAAGTCCAGAATTCTATACTTGCATTGCCTAGAGATTAATTATGCAAAAAAAAGTGACTTAAACATCCATGATTTTTTAACCAAAGGTCAAAGCTGTACTATGAGGTTGAAACTTAACAGGGAGTCAAGAAGTAGCTCTAGGACTGTGGTTGGACTGTGGAATGATTAAAGACCTGTCTGGACATAGACTGAACTGTTTTCCATAGTTAGAATGACTGACCATGGGAGAAGAGAGAAAGAACAGTCCTGGAAGATCCTGCCTTCAGTATGAGAGGATGTACTAAATAATGATCTTAGCTCACATCTATATACTGCTTTAAGGCTGGCAAGGCACTTTACAAATATGATCTCATTTCAGCCTCACAACAATGATGGGAGGTATAAGGTGTTATTATTATCTTCATTTTACAGATGAGTGCAGACAGAGGTCACATGCCTTCCCAGGGTCACACAGCTACTGACTGAGGACCAGATATGAGGTCAGGTCTTCCTGAGTCCAAGTCCAGCACTTTATCCACTGCTCCTCCAGTTCCCGTTTACTGGCTGGATGGGAGAGAATGTGGAAGGAACAGTTCTACTTCTGGTAGTCTGCAGCAGTATGGAGGGCTGAGATTGATTCAACCTGATCACCAAAGCCCTTCAGGATCCAGCTGCCCTGTGGTATTTTTCAGTTCAGCTACCTGCTAGAATTTCCAGTTATATGACTCTCTGTCTCCTTCCTGGGACATTTTGACAGGTGCTTTTCCATGTTGGGAGGGTGTCCCCTTCTCGTCCTTCTTGACAGAGATTTTACCTTTTTTGAAAGTACAGCTCTGGTTCTACCTTGTACCTGGGATCATCCCAGTTGCCCCTACCTATGGATACTCTGTCTTTGTGCATTTCTCTGTCTCTCTGTCTATCTCTCTATCTATGTGGCTCTGTCTCTGTCACTTTTATTTTGTGTACATTTAGCATTTACTTTCATAGGTACTGTGTCCTCCCAATCCCTTGAAGACAAGGAACCTTAAATTCTTTTCTTTCCTTCCTCCACTCCTTCCTTTCTTCTTTCTCTCTTCCTTCCTTGCTTACTTACTCCTTTCCTTCTTTCTTTTCTTATCTTATCTCTTTCTTTTCTTCCTTTCTCATCTTGTTTCTCTTTTTTCTGCCTTCATCTTCTCACTTTTTCTTCTCTTCCTTCCTCTCTCATTTTTTATTCTTTCCTCTTTTTCTTTATTTTTTCTTCCTTCATCTCCCTCTTTATTCTTGCCATCTTCTTTTCTTCTTCTTTCTTCCTTTTTTCTTTCTTCTTTTTTGTATTCCTCTTCCTTCTTTCCTCCCAACCTCCTTCACCCTTTCTTTTTTCTTTCTTTTTTTTCTCATTTTATACCCAGCTCCTAGAGGATTGTTTAATAAGTATTTCTTGCAATGAGTTGAATTAAATTGTATAGGAACAAATGACAACAAGCTTCTTCCTGACTGGGATTTGAGGACTTGGTTCGTTGGTTGGTTGGTGATTGTCCTTCGTTCTAGAAGAGGACCAAAATGACATCACTGCGATAAAGTCAAGTGTCAATGCGTCTGACTGTGGCTGATCAGACTAATATGAGCTTGGAATGCTCTACCACATATTGGGCACAAATAGTTCATGTGAACATTTGGGATGCATACTCTAAATTTGCATATCATACTGTTACAATTCTGCTTTGCTCATAGAGCATAGCACCTTTTCTGATGGCATGCCATGCGGAGTCATCCTGTGCCTTTTCAAATTGAAGAATTTACTATCAGTACAGTAGCTGACTTTGATGCCTTATTCATCCTCATTGAAAGAATTTGACTACATGGCTAAAAACATCATGCTAAAAAGTATTGGAGTAAGCACAAAGCCCTGTTTCACTCCATTGGTGACTGGGAAGGAATGAGCATTGTCCACCATCCAGAACCTGGGCAAGCATGATGTCATGAAATTGACATACAATACTGATGAACTTCTCTAGACAACCAAATTTGGACATACGTTTCCATAAACCCTCATGACGAACAGTATCAAAGGCCTTGGTCAGATCTACAAACATTATGTACAGACCTCTGTTCTGCTCCTGGCATTTCTCCTGGAGTTATATGGCAAGAGGAGGTTATCTCCCAGGAGTTCAAGGATGCCTCCATTGTCCATCTCTATAAAGGTAAAGGGAATAGATTGTCCTGCAACAATCACAGGGGACCTCTCTTTGTCATTGCTGGCAAGACTCTTGCTAGGGTCCTCCTTAACAGACTGATATGATGGTTGCTGAGGACTTGGTATTTAACAGGTCAAAGAGGAGGAAAACAACTTCCCTGAAGGTATTTGAACTTCATTTGAGACTGTCCAGCATGGAAATGTTGGCCCAAATCATCCAGCCCAATATAATATCATGTATTATAGGGTACTCTGTTAGCAATATTCCCTTCATGTACATATATAGATAATTATTAATTTCTACAAGATTTAAGATCCTAGAAATTTAGGATTATTTCATTCTTTGTATTTGCATCCTGGCTCTTGGAACATTATCTTGCACATAGTAAGTGCTTTAAATTGTCTGTTGTTTGTTCAGTTTCCTACCCTTCCCCACCTCATTAGACTGTAAGCTCCTTGAGGGAAAATGCATCTCACCAAAATTTTGTATGCCTTCCACCATCAATCATAATCCTCTGCACATAGTTGACACACATCTTTGGAACATTGTGCCATACCGCTGAGAAGTAACAGCCAGTGCCTTAGAAAGAGGGCTGGTCTTGAAGTCAAGGTAGATGTGGGTTTATAACTCTGCTATATCATGTACTAGATAGAGGGTTAGGGATTTTCCACAATCAGTCTGACCTTTATCTTGACACTGGATGGAGGAGAGAGTGAGACTGAGGACTTTGCACACAGACTTCACCGGCTTAAATACAATTCAGTTCCAATTCATAGTATCACTTTCCTGATATCATGGTCCTCTTTATGAGCAAAGTACAAACAACAACCTGTTAGTAGTCTGAGCTGCCCCACTGAGCAATATAGCTCCTTCCTCCCTTCTCCCTTCCCATCCCTTCTGCAGAGAGCCCAATTCCCATGGGTTGGTCATATTGTTCAAATGCTAAATGTACACTTGCCTAAAAGACTATTTTATGGAGAACTCACACAGAAAAAGCATTCACATGGTGGTCAGAAGAAGCAATACAGGGACAATTTCAAGGTCTCCCTTGAGAACTTTGGAATTGGTTGTGAGGCATGGGAGATGCTGGCATGGTCCACCCAGCACAACATGCCTTCATCAGAAAAGGTTTTATGCTCTGAAAGAAAAACAGAATTGTAGTAACTCAAAAGAAAAATGAGATTCACAAATTTAGGGAATTCACATCACATGTTCATATAGACTATTTGAACCCAACTTGTGGTAGAGCTTTCTGATCTTTCATGGATCCAATCAATCATAGTCAGAAACTTGACTCTAACACAGTGATGTCATTTTGGTCCTCTTCAAGAATTAAAGACAATCATACAATCACGCAATCAGACACACACATACACAGATGTACACCACTTGGTCATTGTTTGGGCCCTCATAACTTAGAGCGAATGCAAATAGTAATTGTTCATGATTTGGCCAGAAACTCTGATGTTCTTCCCCTCTTAGATATTTTTTATTTTTTTAAGTAGATAAAAGTGGTCCTTTTTTGCCTCATTTCTAACCTAGCCTTCATGACTGAATAGGTTTGCCCTCAGTCAAACTGAGACCTGGGAAAGACCTTAGCTTAAAAAGGTCAAGGTTCCCCATTGCATCCTATACCATCTCCAGTCATTCTGATCTATATCTTGTCACTGGACCCAAATGCTCTGGAGGGGAGAATGAGGCTGATGAGTTTTCAGAGCCCTCTGTTGCTTAAATCCAATGCATTTGCAAGTCATGGCATCAAGTTTCTGATATCATGGTCCTGTCTGAGAATGAAGGACAAACTACAACAATAGAAGAGTATTCTTCCTTAGGTATACATTGGACTAGTGGTCTCTATGGTCCCTTCTACTTCTAAAATTCTATGACTCTGCCTACTTTCACCTAACAGTGAGCAAACAAATGACATGGCTCTCGCAACCTTCCCTGAGTTGTTTGCTTTCCATTGACATCATGCCAAGAATTGTCCCCAGAGCAGTGAGAACCAGTTTAATAGCTATTCCAGGAGTTGGGACTGGATGCCTTTAAATTAAACCAGTTCAACCAGTTTCCTTTAAGCTGGAATGTAGTTAGAAACATATCTGAAAGTACAGAGCAAAGGACCATACAAAGAGACTACACATTCCATGGTACAGTGAATGAATGGGCCACCAGACATGGAATCAGGAAGACCTGAGTTCAAATCCTGAACCAGACACTTGGTTGGTAGGTTGATGGCCTGCATTCTAGAAGAGGATCAATATGACATTACTGTGTTTGAGTCAAGGTACAATGTATCTATCTGTGACTGAGCTCCAAAGGCTCTACCACAAGACAATCACAAATACACCATATGAACATTTGAATCAGAGATGTCTCTAAATTTGTGCTTTTCAACTTTTTGTGAGCTACTGCAATTCTACTTCAGTTATAGAGCACAGAGTCTTCTTTGATGTAGACACAACATGCTGGGTGGTCCTTCACCAGTGTCTCCCATCTCACCCAATCAATTTCAAAGTTCTTTTTATAAATACATAATGTATTTATTTTTCAAGTCTCAACATTCATTTCCACAAGAATTTGAATTCAAAATTTTCTCCACATCTCTCCCCACCCCCACCCCAGGACAGCATGCACCATCCATCCCTTCCTCCAGTCTGTCCTCCCTTCTATTACTCACCCTTCTTTCAACCCCTTTCACCTCTATTTTCCTGTAGGGAAAAATAGATTTCTGTACTGCATTGCCTGTATATCTTAATTTTCAGTTACATGCTAAAACAATTTTTAACATTCATTATTAAAGCTTTGAGTCCCATATTCTCTCCCACCCTCTCTACCCAACCTCACTGAGAACAAGAAATTCAATATAGATCATGTATGTGTAACAATGCAAAGCATTTCCATCATAGTTATGTTGTAAAAGACTAACCACATTTCCCTCTGTCCTATCCTGCCTCTATTTATTCCATTCTCTCTCTTGACCTGTCCTCCCACAATAGTGTTTCTTTCTGATTATCAATTTCCCCAATTTTTGGTCCCTTCTATTATCTTCCCTCTCCTATCCCTTTCCCCCTTGCCTTCCTACAGGCTAAACTAGATTCCCATATCCAATTGAGAGTGTGGTATTCCCTCCTTAAGCCAAATTCCATGAGAGTAAGACTCACATATTTCCTTTCTTCTCTCTCTCCTCTTCCTCTCCAATGAAAAATTCTTTCTTTCCTCTTTTATGTGAGATGATTTGCTACATTCTACCTCTTTCTTTTTCTTACTTCTAGTACATCCATTCAACAGTAAATTTTATTTTTTAGGTATTCTCCCTTCATATTCAGCTCACCCTATGCATACCTCTCTCCATGCATACACACACACACACACACACACACACACACATACCCATATATGGGGGGGTGTGTATACATACCCACATGAACCCATGTATATATGCACACCTACACATATATAATATACACATACATATGTACCCATACACACCTACATATAAATATATAATCCTTCTAACTACCCTAATACTGAAAAAGATCTCATGAGCTACAAATAATATCTTTTCATGTAGGCATGTAAACAGTTCAACATTAATGGGTTCCTTAAGGATTCTCTTTCTTATTTAACTTCTCATGTTTCTCTTGATTCTTGTATTTGAAAGTCAAATTTTCTATTCAGTTCTGGTCTTTTCAGCAAGAATGCTTGGAAGTTCTCTATTTCACTGAAATTTCATTTTTCCCCTGAATTATTTATACTCAGTTTTACTGGGTAGGTTACTCTTGGTTATAATCCTATTTCCTTTGGCCTCTGGAATATCATATTCCAAACCCTTCAATCCCTTCGAGTAGAAGTTGATAAATCCTGTGTTATTCTGATTGCATTTCCATAATATTTCAATTATTTCTCTCAGGCTGCTTGTAATAGTTTCTCCTTGACCTGGGAACTCTGGAATTTGAATACAACATTCTTAGAAGTTTTCCTTTGGGGATCTCTTTCAGGGAGTGATTGATGGAATCTTTCCATTTCTAGTTACCTTCTGGTTCTAGAATGTCAGGGCGGTTTTCCTTGATAATTTCTTGGAAGATTATGTCTAGGCTCTTTTTTTGATCATGATTTTCAGGTAGGCCAATAATTTTTAAATTTTCTCTCCTGGGTCTATTTTCCAGAGATATTTCACATTGTCTTCTATTTTTTCATTCCTTTGGCTTTGTTTTATAATTTCTTGGTTTCTCATAAAGTCATTAGCTTCCATCTGTTCCGTTCTAATTTTTAATGAACTACTCAGTGAGCTTTTGAATCTCCTTTTGCATTTGGTCAGTTCTGCTTTTTTTAAGCATTCTCCTCATTGACTTTTTGGATCTCTTTTGCCATTTGGGTTAGTTTATTTTTAAAGGTGTTATTTTCTTCAGCATTTCTTTGAGTCTCCTTTAGCAAGCTGTTGACTTACTTTTCAAGATTTTCTTGCATCACTGTCATTTCTCTTCCCAATTTTTCCTCCACCTCTCTTACTTGATTTTTAACATCCTTTTTGAACTCTTCCAGGACCTGAGACCATTGCATATTTTTGGAGATTTTGGATGTAGAATCCTTGACTTTGATGACTTCCTCTGATGGTATACTTTGTTCTTCCTCATTTGAAAGAATGGAAAAAAATACCTTTCATCAAGAAAGTAACCTCCTATAGTCTTATTTTTTCCCTTTTTGGGTCATTTTCTCAGTCAGTTACTTGACTATTGAGTCCTTTGTTAAGTGTAGGGTACACTACCCTAGGCTTCAGAGGTTTTGTGTAACTGTTCTCTGAGATATCCCTAGGTACCTGTAAATTCTCAGTTCCTCCAAAGTGGAACAATCAAGGGAGAGGAGTTTACTCCTCTCCTGGCCTGTGTTCTAGTCTGGGAGCAACCACAAGCATTCTTTTCTGCCCTAGAACTGGCAATAGGATTGCCTCTCCACAGTCATCACCAGCTCCACCACATCAGCACTCATCCTCGCCCCAGGACCTCTGTGCAGGACTGAGACCAAGATCAGTTGTTCAATTCCTCCAGAGTCTTTAGGCTAAGGGCTCCAAAAGTGTATGCTGCTACCACAGTGGCTTCTACCACACTTCCCTGGAGCTGGGGTTGGGGCCAGACCATGCTCCCCTCTCACCCAAGTGAAAGAGTTTTCTTACTGATCTTTCAAGCTGTCTTTGGTATTTGTGGTTTGAGAAATTTGGCAATGGCACTTGCTATCTGTGATTTAGTCCACTGAAGCTTGCTCCAGTTCTCTCAGTGCCATATGACCCAGGCTAGCTGCACTTTGAGCCTGGGATAATAGACCCTTCATGTTGGCCTTCCAGACTGTTTTCAGCTAGAAATCTGTTTCACTTTGTCACTTTATGACTTCTACTGCTCTAGAATTCATTTAGAGTAATTTTTATAGGTATTTCATGGGCTGTGAGGGAGAGTTAGAGCAGGTCCATCCTTCTATTCCACCATCTTGTCCCAATTCCAAAGTTCTTAAGAGAAATCTTCAGAGTATCTTTAGTGTCTGCATCACCTTAGACAAGTTAGTTACCTTCTCTGGGTCTCAGAGATCATTTTTGTTCAATGATTTCTAATATCACTGCCAGCTCTATATCAATCATTCAGTCAATGAGCAAGCATTAATTCTTTCCCTACCAAGTGCCCTAGAGATACAATGACAGAAAATGAAACCATCTCCACCATAATTCAATGAAAAGAAATAGGGATGTTTTTTCTCTAGAGACAGAGTGGACTACTGGTCTCTTCAGATACCCACTCTCTCAGAATTGAAAGGTCTCTCACAAAAGACATAATATTGGTTAAAAAATAAATAAAATTGTTCCATTGAACAATGATCAGAACATTGTAGACACTGTATTAATGTTCTTTCCTTCAGGATATCAATTACATTCCTCTGTTATAACACCAATGCATCAAAATATTTCACTTAAAACTGCAATATACTTTAGTTCAGACTGAGGAACTATTTAAAGGAAATGACTGGGTGTTATTAGTCTGCAACAATTTTTTTAAAAAGTTATGCATAATGATCACAACTCCACCTGGAATTTTTGTGCTATTTTCTCAGGCAAAGTCTTGGTCCAGAACCAAAATTTATCCCTCTTAAGCCTCTTTACAGCAGATAACTGCAAATTCAGCTGCAGGTATTCTTCCTTCTGGTCATAGACTGACCAGTGAAAAAGGTCTGCACCATTTGGGTCCCTTGGAGGAAAAACCAAACATTTAGAGTTGAAAGGAGCCACTCCATTGGCAAGTCTAGCAAGTCACTTTAGCTCAACCTTGGAACAAATGAAAAAGCCTGAAGGTAGGGATCAGCTGACAGTGGTAGCACCCATAAAGAGACTTGTTCACCCATCCTCAAGCAATTTGGTCTTCATCTTTCATGTTGAGCCTTTCTAATGAACCATAGATGGGAGGTCCAAAGGGTGAAATGATTCACATAGGGAATAAGTAGCCAAGTCAGAATTTGAACTCATATCCTTGGACTTCTTTTCAATGGGGAAGGTAGGTTATGCAGTGGATAGAACAAGGCCTGGAGTCAGGAAGACCTGAGTTCAAATCCAGCCTCAGACACTTACTTGCTGTGTGAGGCTAGGTAAAATACTTAACCCTCTTTGCCTCTCTTTCCTCATCTGTGAATGAGCTAGAGAAGGAAATATCAAACCACTCCACACTAGAGTATCTTTGCCAAAAAACTCAAGATGGGGTCACAAAGAATGAAACTCCAAATCCAAGGTGGTTGCCACTACTACCTGTCCTAATTTTTCCCAAAAGGAAAGAGAAATCATTGAGATTCAAAGGTGACATTCTAGGCCAAAAGTGTTACTGATCTTTCTTGTTTTCCTTTTAAGATGCCCATGATTAGGGTTAGTCTGACAGAGCAATGCCACCTCAACCCTGGCCATGAACTTGGGGAAGGGCTACACTTGTTCACCACTCCTTGCCTCCGGGTTGAAATAACTTCTTTTTCTGAACAAATTTCAATCAGAGTACTTCTATGTAAGCAGGAT
This sequence comes from Bettongia penicillata ogilbyi, assembly GCA_023548195.1. Classification (NCBI taxonomy): domain Eukaryota; kingdom Metazoa; phylum Chordata; class Mammalia; order Diprotodontia; family Potoroidae; genus Bettongia; species Bettongia penicillata. Next base: position 2,307,021 of record JAJHZJ010000373.1, on the reverse strand, counting down.
ACTTTTCTGTGCCTAGGAAGCACTATCCCTCAGGGAAACCAAGAGGCAGTTTTCTCAGCCATGACAGGCCAAGTTTGCCCAGTAGCTCATTATCCTGTAACTAAGGAGTTTTTCCTCTTCTGTTCCCTCTCCTAAAACAGACAAAGAAACATCTTGGTTAAGGTCAAAGGGCAGACACAATGACCTCCTCTTCTCCAGTCCCAAATCCCAACAACCCAGCCATTCTTTTTCTGACCACTGACCTTATCTTTGTCCAATAGTTTTCTTCATGTCACTCTCCTCCCAGAGGACCTCCCAAGGTTTCTGTTGGCCTACTCTGTCTGACTCCATAACTAAGTCTCTACCCAAAAAACAAACTGGTGAAGCTGGACTGGAAATCAAGAAGATCCAAGTTCTTCCAGCTTCAGACACTGAACAGCATAATGACCTTGGGCAAGTCACTTAAACTCTATCTACCTTTCTGTATTTGAAAAATAGGAATAATAATAGCACCTGTGCCCGAGGGTTGTTGGGAGGGTAAAAAAAAAAACAGATAACATTTATAGAGAACTTTACAAAACTTGTAAAAGAATTACATAAATGAGGACAGAGCTATGATGGCTGAATGAATAAAAGTAGGGACTTGTTTGAGATCTAACCCCAACCCCTTCAAATGTCTGTAAAAAATGACCCTAAAGAAATTCTACAGCTACAGAACCCATAAGACGACAGAGTGAAACAAAATCTCCAGCCCAGCACAACCTGGAAGGATCATAGGAAGGGTATATCTCACCAGGCTGGGAGTGTAGTGCAGTCCCATCGTGGACTGTGCTGGAACAAACAGGGCAGGACCTGGCCTCAAGGACCACTGGCAGCTGTGGCCTTTCAAGACTTCTCAACCCACAAAGACCAAGGGTAACATAGAAGATCAATGGAAAAACTCTGTCAGACCTGAATGGGGGAAGGGCACAGTTTGGCCCCAACCCTGCAGTGAGGAAGGTAGCAGCATCAGCAACAGCAACAGCAGCAGCTGCCTCCAGAACTCTGGGCCAACAGACAGTGTGATATTGAGCAGCTGATACAAAACCCCTGAAACCTGGGGTGGTACACCCACATCCACACCCACTGGAAGCAGAGTCCTATCTTAACAAACAGTTAAAAAGTCAAGTATTTGTCTGGGAAGATGAGCATACAGCATAAAAAACACAGACTATAGACTCTTACTGATGACAAAGATCAAAACTTACAACCAGAAGACAACAAAGTCAAAGCTCCTACATCAAAAGCCTCCAAGAAAAGTACGACCTGGTCTCAGGTCATGGAAGAGCTCAAAAAGAATTTTGAAAACCAAGTAAGAGAAGGAGAGGAAAAAATGAGAAGAAAAATGAGAGTCATACAATAAAATCATGAAAAATGAGTCAACAGTTTACTAAAGGAGACCCCAAAAAATACTGAAAAAAATACCTTTGAAAATAGACGATTTCAAATGGGAAAAGAGATCCAAAAAGACAATGAGGAGAAGAATGCTTTAAAAAACCAGAATTGGTCAAGTGGAAAAGGAGGTTCAAAAGCTCACTGAAGAAAATAATTCTTTCGAAATTAAAACAGAGCAAATGGAAGCTAATGACTTCATGAGAAATCAAGAAATTATAAAACAAAGCCAAAAGAAATGAAAAAGTAAAAGGCAACATGAAATATCTCATTGGAAAAATCACTGACTTGGAAAATAGATCCAAGAGAGATAGTATAAAAATTATTGGACTTTCTGAAAGCCATGATTAAAAAAATAGCCTACACATCATCTTTCAAGAAATTATCAGGGAAAACTTCCCTGATATTCCAGAACCACAGTGTAAAAGAGAAATTGAAAAAATCCACCAGTCTCCTCTTGAAAGACATCCCAAAAGGGAAGCTCCTAGGAATGCTGTAACTAAATTCCAAAGTTCTCAGGTCAAGAAGAAAATATTGCAAGCAGCCAGAAGCAAATAATTAGAATAGTGTGGAAAGACAATCAGGATAACACAAGGTCTATCAGCTTCTACATCAAGGGATCAAAGGGGTTGGAATATGATATTTCAGAGGTCAAAGGAGCTAGGATTAAAACCAAGAGTCACTTATCCAGCAAAATTGAGCACAATACTTCAGGGGAAAAAATGGTCATTCAATGAAATAGAGAACTTTCAACCATTCTTGATGAAAAGATCAGAGTTGAATAGAAAAATTGACTTTCAAGTACAAGAATCAAGAGAAGCATGAAAAGGTGAACAAGAAATAGAAATCATAAGGAATTTATTAAATTTGAACTCTTTACATCCCTACATAGAAAGGCAATAATTGTAATTCATGAGACCTTTCTCAGTATTAGGGTAGTTGAAGGAGAGAGAAAGAGAGAGAGGGAGAGAGAGAGAGAGAGAGAGAGAGAGAGAGAGAGAGAGAGAGAGAGAAAGAGAGAGATGGTGGCACAGGGTGAGTTGAATATGAAGGGATGATATCAAAAAAATAAAATTAAGAGCTAAAAGAGGAATACAGAAAGGGAGAGATAGAATGGGGTAAATTATCTCACATAAAATAAGCAAGAAAAAGGTTTCACAATGGAGGGAAAGAGGGGAGAGGTGAGAGGGAATGAGTGGACCTCACTACAATAATAAAGTATATTATGTTATAATTTTATAGTTGCAAGTTTTATTACATGTAATTATGATACATGAGTATTATAAATGTTATTTACAAAAATAATAATTGCTGTTCTAATCTAAAATAGCATAGCACAAGCTCTGGTAGCTGTAAAGTTTTTACCTATTACCCCCCCTAGACAGTACCTGCCATTTAAGACCCCTGCCTGGGGCAGTGCAGGTAGGCTCAGCAGCAGCTAAGGGCCCATGAGGTAATGAATTCATTGGCCATGACAGCTCATCACACAGATAAATGGACAAACCAACCTTCTGGTTCCACCAGAATAGGAGCAAGGAGGTGAAAATAGGGAGAGAAGACATCCCAAACCAGAAATTTGGGAACATCTGCAGACATTAATTCCAAAGATTGCTAAATGTGAGGCTTCTGTCCAACAATCAACAAATGGATGCACTGGTAGAGAAAATGAATCAAAGATAACTGGAGAAAAGGGAGGGAGGAAGAGAAGAAAGGGAAGGAAGGGAAAGCTTCCAGCACATTGAACAGAGCCTCTGTGAAGGATTTATGGAAGCAAAGGAAAAAGAATCCCACAGAATAAGATGGTGTGACAGGTTAGAGTCTACATCAGAGGAAAGGTGATGGCATTGGTGAGGTCACCAGTTCCACTGACATATGGAAACATGTCTTTTGTGTTAATGCCTTCTCTTCCCTTCTGGGTTATAAACTCCAGGAAGTAAGAGATTGTATCTTATTTATGTTTGTGTCTTCCTCAATGTTGAACAGAAGGCACTGCATATTGGGTGTGTTTAATCGTGTAAACTGAATTGAACAGAAGAGCAGATTCAATCTTTTGATTCAATTCACCTGAAGGGTCAAGGGGCCATCCAAGGCTGATACCTTAATCTTCAATCACTCAGTCCACCAGGCAATAATTAATTGCCTCCTTTATCCCCAGCACTGCATCAAGGGTTGGAGACGCAAATACAAAGAATAAAACCAAAAAAAAAAAATCTCTTGTCAGAAAGTTGGACCCTGTTCATCACCTCCTAAGGGAACCTGATGTGTAGGGCAGAAGGAATACTGGATCTGGGGTTAGACCCGCTAAATCTGTGATATTAGATAAGTCTATTCTTCTCTCTGAGCTTCTGTTGCCTCTTCTGTAAAACAGACAAGGTTGTAATCCCTCCCTTCCCCATGCTGCTACCCTCACAAGGTATTAGGAAGATCAATAGCAGCTAGGTGATAGGTAGACTGAGTGCTGAACACAGAAGCAAAAAAGCACAAGTTCAGATCCTGGCTCAGACCCTTAACTAGTTCCATGACACTTGGTTAGCCATGAGTCACCTTTTTCAGCCTCTGTTACTTCATCTATAAAATGGGAATAGCACCACTACCTGTATCACAGTGCTGTTTTGAGACTCTCAGATGAAAATGGCCTATACAAAGCTGTAAGCCTTCAAGCAGTATATAAATACCAGTTATTTTCAACTGTTGTAATTATCATTACTAAATGAACTGATGTATGACAAGGTGCTTTGTGGAAAGCTAAGGCATTTCTATTCATTTTGATGTCACAGAGAGTAAGGTAGATGATGGAAATGGCAGACTGCAGCCCCAGAGATCCTGCCCCTTCTTCTCCCCACTCCCACCTACAGCTTGGAGTTCCATCCCATCTCCATAGGAGTTGGGTGTGGGGGGCAGAGATCTGGAAGGGACCTCTTGGAAGGATCCTTTTGAAACTGGCTGAAAGTCAGAGTGAAATTGTAGCTCTGAGTTCTTGACAGGCCTGAATTTGAATTCTAAATTGGTTTCTAAATTGGTTTTCCATGCACTATCCTAGCTTATCTGTCAAATGTTTGTGTGTTTGAGAAATGTTTCATGTTTTTTGGTGAGAAATTTCTAAGGTCTGTAATTAGAGAAAGAGAATATTTGGAAAGATCTTCCACTTTAGGCTTTCAAAGGGAGATTAAGATTCTTTTCTTTTGGGTCGCAACACCAGCCAAGTTGGGAAACTGGATTAAAATTAAATACTAAATAGCCAGCAGCTTTTTAGAACTGATAGAGAATCAACCCAGAGTGCACAAGGGCAGGGAGGGGAAAGGACAGCTGAGGGTTTTGAACTATAATTTAATTAGATCCTAAAGATTAAAAATCTCTGCTTTGTGCTTGTATTAAATTAATGTGTCTGATATCAGACAAAGTGTTTAAAACTGCAAAAATGAGGGGGTCTTCTGCATGATTGTGGGATCACTTTAAGAGTTCAGTGGTTTGTTTAAAATGTGGTTAACTTGTTAGGCATTTAACTACATCTAATTTCTAAAAGGTGAGGCAAAGCAGGACAGAATTGAATTGGGTATGATTCTTTTATCTAATTTGAAATGCATAGCAAAAACAGGGAAGATAAGATGGAGGGGGAAAGTTCAAGGAAATTTTGATGTTGTTTGGAGTATCAGGGACTGAGGGGAATGAAGTTAATGAAGACTTTCCAGTGCTTAAGAAAAGCCCTTTAGTAGATGGTTAGACCTAAATTCTGGTTTCCCAGAAATCAGGTGACTTTTTGGAATATGAAGCTTAAACCCCACCTTGGGTGCCCACATCAACATAGCACAACTCCCACTTGGGTTGCCACAACACAACACTCTGGGGTTGCCACATCAACATAATGCCTGCCAAATTAGGGTAATGCTATTTTAACTTTCTATTGGTTATTCCACTGCTTCCTTGTCCCCTATTCACAGGGCAGACTGTCAGGTCTCCATTGTGAGCCTGCCTCCCAGCCAATGGGAGTAAAAGGCCAGCAGGAGAGTGGGATCTGCATTAGGGTTATATAATCTCTATTTTTACCTTCTGTAATTGCCTCATTCTCCTGACTATCCATCAGAGAAGAGATAACCTTTCTCGAGCAATCGTAATAAAATCTTGCGGCTTTGCTTCTACCTTGAGAAGTCTCTGATTTTTATTTGAGTTGGTGGTCTCTGACCCACACAGGGGCTGAAAATGAAAATGTGTAGTCTGATTGGAAAACCAGTAGACAGAGTTATAGAAGGTTTTATTGAGTTTTTAAAAATGGATACTGACTATGGTAAATGTATTGATTTCTATGATTAGACTTTATATATGTATATACATATATATGTAATTAAAGTGTCTACATACTATTATTTGACATTATGATTGTAAAGTGCTTGCCACAAGGAGAGGTATATATTAAAGACAACATTATTATTATCTCTACAATTTCAGGTAATTGTTCCAAACCTGGTAACTTTGAAATGAGTTTTAAAGGCCTAAAATAATAAGATCAATAGTTTCTGGTAATGCAATTGATATGTTAATACTATATTTTTAAATTGTATTTTATTTCTATACAATATTTGGAATTGTTATATTTGGTTATAAATGTGATAATGCTATTGATGTTTGCTAGGATGGCAGATTTTCCATTTGAAATCTTGGCCATTATGAAAATGTATATAGTGGTTTAAAGTTATAGTTTATTCTCTGTGAAAGATGATTTGGCAATATATTTACCTAAATTGATAATGGATTTTTTTCAAAGCAATTCCTTGGTACTCTCAGAGAAAAATGATAAATCAGTTAAGAACAAAAAATATATTCATACATACACCCATACATATACACATACATACGCACATACATACATATATATGGGTGTGATTTTTAAATCTGTTTAATCTAAGGATATATTTATGTAGTTAGACTGGAGGTGTTTTACTACAATGATTCTGTAACAACTAGGAATTTAGTTTGTTATAATATTTTGGGAATTTATGTTACTTAAGGACATTTTACACCACATTAATTCTAATGAAGTCCAGTACTTAAAAGTTTATTTCTGATATTAAGAAGGAAGCTTTAGTTAAAATTGTTTTGCTATAAATCAATCATTTACAAAAGCATGTTTGTGAAAGAAAATCTGGTAATTATGCAAAGGTTTTGTAAAATCTCTTGTAATTTTTGTTGATTATGTACAAAAGATTTTGTGACCAGAGAATGTGGGAATTTCGTGGTATTTAAGAAATAATATTAGGATAAATTTTGGACTGTTTTTGAAAGGAGAAATACTTTTATGAAGAAATGTTTTGTAAAATCCTTTGTATGCTTTTAAAAGGCCTACCAAATTTCTATTTGTAAGCTAGTTTGCTGTGATTACCTAATGCTGAAGTTTATATATACACCTACTGTGAATTTTCTGAGTTTGGGGGGTGAAACCTTGATATTTGGGGAGTTGGGGCAGAGTGCAAACTGTCATGGGTTTTTTCTATTTATTCCAAATCAGATTAGGAAGAGAGAGCTTTACCCTTTCCCACTTAACAAAAGGAAGGAGGGGGAGAGGCAACATCTACAGTGAAGGCCTAACAGGTAATGATCCTGGGTCCCTGGAACTGGAAAGTGTTGGAAGTCTTACTGAGGAGAGGCAGTGAGGTCAGAAATAATCCAGCTCCAAACCTAGCTCTTAGAGTTAACAAAATTTATTTCCAATGATTGGCTCTTAGGACAAATTTAAAACTCGAGATGTGCATCCTGCTGGGGTCTGGATTAATGAAACTTGCCATCTGATGTGAAAGTCTCTAGGACAATAACAAATTGTGTTCTAAGATCAATAATCCACCCTCTGGGGAAGATGCCACTAGCTACTCAGAGAGAATGTGACTATTACAGGTAGAGGTTTGCCTCAGGAAAAAAAATGTCAAAAGGACAATCCTGGCCTTGGCCTGGAATGGGATCCTTCTGGCTCAGTTTCCCCATTGTGTTCCTTTGAAAAGGAATGTTTTCTCACCTAACTATTCCTGAGTCTGGCACTATAAGGTGGAGATGATACTGCATGTGGAAGGCTGTGATGCTTTATCTAATCAGGTCCTGGCTTTTCATCTTTATGACATGTTTCCATACTCAAAGCAAATAGCAACTAGTGAAATCTTGCTGTTTTCAATTTAATAATAGGGTAAATTGGTACTCTTGTATAGTTTCATGAAAGAAAACAATTCCTGGAATAAAAACATTCTTTCTAAATGTTATGGGACTAATTAGATGAAGGAAAGAAACAAAGGTACAAATACAATGTTGAATCATCATTCCATAGACTAAGGCTGGGATTTAAAGCTAGCTAAAGGTGTCCCTGAATGGAATAAGATCCTTAATAAGAATATTTGGGTATTAATACAATTGACTGAATTGATTACTGAAAGTAAATCAGAGACATCTTGGGTTTGGGGAAAAGAATTTCAGTATAAGTTTCTTAGAGGTAGGTAACTTGTGGGAATACTTTTGCATTGATGGAAATGTTAAATGTTTCTGTTTTGATTTGAATTCTTCTACGACCTAAACATAATCTAAAATTACCATTCAAACACTATCATATGGAGCATGGTTAGAGGAAGATGGCCAAATTTGGGAAACAGATGCAAATATATTAGAGCAATAACTTACAATCTTAATGAGAAATCTGATTTTATGAACTAGAACAAGTATTGAAAGGCATGCACGTTATATAAGACTCATCATAAAGATGTGAGGTTATAGTCATATCCCAAGATGATTATTGGAGTTTGCTATTTCGAGATTTTATGGGATGTGTAACTAACTTTTTCTGAGTGTAATTCCAGATGTGGATACCAAGAAAGGCTGTCAGCCTTTCTTTCCATCTGATCCATGATGCCAGTGACCTGTGAAATGCAGATATACACTGCAGAAGGTAATCTCATGGGAAGGGTGGGAGAACACCTTTTCCACCTGAGCTATTGTAGGATTCTCCTGACTCAATTTCTCCCACTGACAGACTTCAAGTCAGGCTAAATGCCAGTAGGCAATCTATACAACTTCTGCCTGGAATTGTCTTAAAGTGAGGGAAATGTTGTTCCCTTGCTATATATATGTCCCTACTCTTAATGGAAAATTCCTATAATCAAAAGTTTTCTAAGTATAATACCAGATCTATTAAATAATAGGTTGATAGGGGAACATCTGAAGTTACCACAGTAAGACTGAGTTATTAGGCTTAGGATTTTAGCCCAAACAACTAGCTATTTAGCCTTGACATGTTATTGTTATGTAAAATTAGAATACTTAGTTAATATTTCGCTTGTCCCAGTTAGCTAATGTTAAAAGAAAAATGGTTTCTGGTCTGATTGTAAATGCTTTAAAAGAAGTATAACATGACCAGAAGTTAGAATTATTTTATGATTTGATATGTACTATGTTAAAAATTGATTACTTATTGTATGTATGTACGTATGTACAAGAGCCTCTTGTTAATTCCTTAATGATCTCATCCTCCCGATGGGGGAATGAATAATGGACAATTGGCCAACATTCCAGTTTTGATTTTGTAAGAATGATAATGGTATAAGGCTTAGGAATACTAATTTAAAATTATACCAAGGTCAGTTTCATAGGAGATAAGAATGGACATAAGATTTCTCCAAGATCTTGAGATGCTGAAGATGGCTGGAACAACCAGAGAACTTCAGTCAGATGATCCCAGCCAGACAGCTGTGTGAAGAGACTTCTGAATTTTAAAAAGACAATCAATCATTTTTGCTTTCCTTTGGGTCTCTGTATCTGTATTTATGGGGGTTTGGGGGAGGAACTGAACCTTTCATTTGTCAACATGTCCATCAACTTCTCCCCTTCCTACTTGAAAGAGAGATGGAGATTTGAGAAAGATGTAGAAACAAAAATTGTGATACAGAAACAGGTGGGAGTATAAGGTATGATTGAATTTTTTTTCCACAGAAATTATATAAAATTACATAATTATACTGATGGCTAATGTCAAAAGCAAAAACTGCTTGCACAGAGGCAGTTGGGGAGGTTGGCTGCTTGAAAATCCACATATCTAAAAGGCCTCTTCCTGCATACCAAAAACAACTGCCAGGTCAGATCTCATTCATACAAGATAAGAATGAGAGCCATAAAACTCACCTTTATTATTGATTTCCTGGGTTGAAATCTTCAAACTCATGTTTTTATCAGTTTTCTTAGCAATTGAAAACTCCTTTATCTTGCTGTTTGATGTAGGCAAAAGGTGAGAGGACTAAGAGTGTGGAAGGAACAGTTTTGCTTCTGACTGTCTGCAGCAGGAAGGGCTGAGAGTGATTCAGCCTAATCACCAAAGTTTTGCAGGATCCAGCTGCCCTGTGGTACTTTCCAGCCCAGCTACCTGCTAGAATTTCCTGTTATATGACTCTCCTTCTCCTGCCTGGTACATTTTGACAGGTGTTTCTCCATATTGGGAGGGCATCCCCTTCTTACCCTTCTTGGCATAGACTTTAACTTTTTTTAAGTATAGCTCTGGTTCTGTTGGGGTTCAGGGGTGCTGGGGACCCCAAAATATCAAAACACCAGGTCCCATTCAAATGAGTTTGACACAAGCCTTCTTAAAGCCAAAGAAAAAACAAAGTTTATTAAAGATTTGCCATGCTGGGTTGACTCTTAAAGAGCCTAGGCAATTGTAACGCTTGTATTCACAAGCAGGTCAGATAGAATCTCAGCTAGACAGAATCTGAGATGGATTGAACTTGAGCATCTTCATGGAAACAAGATGGAACTTAAATAGAGAAAAGACTATAGGAGGGACCTGGGGGTGATCTTGTAGTCTAGGTGATGGGAGGAGGAGTTTAGGAAGGGTCTTGAGGAGAAGTTCAAGGAGGACCTCAATGGGATGGCGGGGGAGGGTTGTCAAGGGTTGGAAATAGCTGGATGCAATCAGGAGATGTCAGACAAGGAGGGCCTGGGCTGCAAGCAGGTGTCTCCAGGTAGTCTGGGGTCCCAAGGATGGTCTTGATAGGGAGGATCCTGATGGGAGTGGCTGGTAATAGGATCAAGGGTGGGGAGTGCAACAGAGATCTGGGCACAGCAATAATGAAAAGTCCATGGGCTTCCTGAGACCGCCTGAATAAAAAGGAAGATTAGATTTGAATAAGGAAGGCCAGATTAAGTGGGAAGATTCAAGGGGAGCTCAAGGAGGCTCCCAGAGTCTGAACTCCATCAGTTGTCCCTTGTATCTAGGACCATCCCTGCTCCCCCTACCTGTTGATTCGCTGTCTCTCTGTTTTCCTCTCTGTCTATTTCTCTTATACATATTTTGTATTGACTTTCATATGAACTGTGACCTCCCAATTCCTTGAGGATGGGGGGGGGGACATTGGGGGAGTTCATTCTTTTCCTTCCTGCCTGCCATCATTTCTTCCTTTCTTTCTTTTGTTCTTTCTCTCTTCCTTCCTCCTTTGCTTCTTTCCTTCCTTCTTTCTCTCTCTCCATTCCTCTCTTCCTTTCTTTCTTCCTTCATTTTTTCCTCTTTTTATTCTTTCTTCCATCCTTCCTCTTTCACTTTCTCTTCTTTCTTTTTCTAATTTCTTCTATTTTTCCTCTTTATTCCTTCCTTATTTTCTTTTTAAATTTTCTTTCTTTATTCATTTTTTTCTTGTTTCCCTCTTCCTTTCTTCCTCTCTCCTTCCTTCCATCTTCCTTTTTTTCCTCAGCGTCTCCCCAGCTCCTAACTCAATACCCTACATGCTGTGTATTGTTTAGTAAATATTTGTGTCAGGAAATTGAATTCAATTGTATGGGGGCAGATGTCAACAAGCTTCTTCCTGGCTGGATTTGAGGCCTTGGTATTGAACAGGTCAAAGAGGAGGAAAGCAACTTCCCTGGAGGCATTTGAGCTCCATTTTACAGGTGCCCAAAGCTAGCATGGAAAAGTTGGTCCAAACCACCCAGGCCCATCGAATGGCATGTATTATAGTGACCTCTACTGGTATCATACTGATTGTCTTCAGATACATGTTAATTTCTCCCTAAGGACATAAACTCCTGAAAAGTCAGGATGGTTTCATTCTTTGAATTTGTATCCTGACTCCTAACACATTAGCCAGCACATAGTAGGTGCTTAATAAATGTCTGTTGTTTGTTCTTCTCAACTAAATTTTGTATCCCTTCTGCCATCTATCATAATTCTCTGCACATAGTTGACAGGAAACATCTTTAGAGTATTGTACCGTACCATTGAGATGTGACAACCCAGCTCTGCAGAAAGAGGACTGATCTTGAAGTCAAGGAAGACCTGGGTTGATGACCTTGCTCTACCATACACTATGAGGGCCATCTCCAATCAGAGTGATCTCTCTCTGGTTACTGGACCCAGATGGCTTTGGAGGAGAAAGTGAGCGTGGTAGCTTTTCACAGTCCTCCCTCACTTAAATTCAATTCTCATGCAAGTCATGGCATCATTTTCCTGAGGTCATGATCCTCTTCATGAACAAAGAACAAACAACAAGCTGTCCCACTGGGGACGCAGATAGTCAGCTGTAGTTGGGTTATGCAGCGTCTTCCTTCCTTCTCTTCCCTTCCTCTCTATTCCCTATTCTTTCCCTTCCTTATTTCAGAGAACTTAAAAAAACTGTTCTCATGGAGCTCACAATATAATGAAGGGAGACAAGCTGCAAACACTTATGCATAAACAACACATATACTAGGCAGATTGGGGGTGATCAATAGTAAGAAGGCACCAGCATTAAGGGGCCCTTAGCAAAGTCTTCTTGCAAAAGGTTAGGTTTTAGCTGAGATGTGAATGAAATCAGAAGGTGCAGATGAGGAAGGAGAGCTTTCCAGGCATGGGGGTAAGCAGACAAAATGTGCAAATCTGGAATATCTTGTTCCAGGAAAACAAGAAAACCAGAGTCACTGGGTCTAAGAGTACATGAGAGGTAATATGTAGGAAAAGGTGGGCAGGGTGGGAGGAGCCAAGATGGCAGAGTAGAAAGACTCACATATGCTAGCTCCAAATCCACAGCCCAGAAATTTCCCATAAAAAGAACTCCCCACAAATTCTGGAGCACTGCAAGCCATGCAGAAACACAGTGGAAGACATTTCCGTTCCAGAGAGCCCTGGAAAGCTGTCCCCAGGGGTCAATCATGCTCCGGACAGCGGAGCCCACCCCTGCCCAGCCCTGGCCACCCAGCCCCAGAGGAGCAGATCCGAGCAGGCTTCAGGGACAGAACCTCCGGCAGCCCGAAGGTCCCTCCACCCACAGGTGCTCCAGGTCAGTGAGAGAGACTTCTGGGCTGGCCAAGAGGGGAGTAGGGTGTCTCCATGACTCAGACCCCTCAGGAGGCAGCAGCAGAGGCAGCAGCAGAGGCAGCAGCAACCCAGCCCAGGACTCCCGGAGAAGGAAGGGGCTAAGGGCCATTACCAAAGGTCTCTGCATAAACCTCCTGAGGGAACTGAGCCTGGGAGGCGGCCCTGCCCCCACCTAAGCACCAGAACTTAAGCTCACATTGAATAGCAGCTGCTCCTGCCACTGAAAGCCCTGAGGCTGGGAAGCAGCATTTCAATCTCAGACCCCAAGCACTAGCTGGGCAGATCTAGGTGGGGGTGGAGAGGAATCTCAGAAGTCAAGTAACTGGCTGGGAAAATGCCCAGAAAAAGGAAGCAAAATAAGACCACAGACAGCTACTTTCTTGGGGAAGAGATGTTCCTTCCTCCTTTCATTTCTGATGAGGAAGTACAATGCTTGCCATCAGGGAAAGACGTGGAGGTTGGGGCCTCTCTATCTCAGACATCTGAGGTGGATGTCCAGGGGGCTCAGGCTATGGAAGAGCTCAAAAAGGATTTTGAAAATCAAGTTAGACAGGTGGAGGAAAAACTGGGAAGAGAAATGAGAGAGATGCAAGAAAAGCATGAAAAACGGGTCAATACCTTGGTAAAGGAGACCCAAAAAAATGCTGAAGAAAATAACACCTTGAAAAATAGGCTCACTCAATTGGCAAAAGAGGTTCAAAAAGCGAATGAGGAAAAGAATGCTTACAAAAGCAGAATTAGCCAAATGGAAAAAGAAGTTCAAAAGCTCACTGAAGAAAATAGTTCTCTCAAGATTAGAATGGAAGAGATGGAGTCTGATGACTTTCTGAGAAACCAAGAAATCACAAAACAAAACCAAAAGAATGAATGAAAAAGTGGAAGAGAATGTGAAATATCTCATTGGAAAAACAACTGACCTGGAAAATAGATCCAGGAGAGACAATTTAAAAATTATGGGACTACCTGAAAGCCATGATCAAAAAAAAGAGCCTAGACATCATCTTCCATGAAATTTTCAAGGAAAACTGCCCTGAGATTCTAGAACCAGAGGGCAAAATAAGGATTGAAGGAATCCATCCATCATCTCCTTAAAGAGATCCAAAAAGAGAAACTCCTAGGAACGTTGTGGCCAAATTCCAGAATTCCCAGGTCAAGGAAAAAATATTGCAAGCAGCTAGAAAGAAACAATTCCAGTATTGTGGAAATACAATCAGGATAACACAAGATCTAGCAGCTTCTACATCAAGGGATCGAAGGGCATGGAATAGGATATTCCAGAAATCAAAGGAACTAGGACTCAAACCAAGAATCACCTACCCAGCAAAACTGAGTAGAATACTTCAGGAGAAAATATGGTCTTTCCATGAAATAGAGGACTTTCAAGCATTCTTGATGAAAAGACCAGAGCTGAAAAGAAAATGTGACTTTCAAACACAAGAATGAGAAGAAGCATGAAAAAGTAAACAGCAAAGAGAAGTCAGAAGGGACTTACCAGAAGTGAACTGTTTACATTCCTACATGGAAAGACAATATTTGTAACTCTTAAAATTTTTCAGTATCTGGGTAATTGGTGGGATTATACACAGATGTACACACACACACATGCACACATATGTACATGCGTGCATGGACACACACAAACACACATGCACGCACACACAGAGACAGAGAGCACAGAGTGAATTGAATAGGATGGGACCATATCTTAAAAGAAATTAAGGTAAATGATGACAGAGAAATGTAGTGGGAGGAGAGAGGGAGAAATGGAATGGGGTAAATTATATGTCATTCAAGAGGCAAGCAGGAGACTTTTTAGTGGAGGGAAAAAGAGGAGAGCTGAGGAAAAAACATGAAGTTTACCCTCATCACATTTGACTAAAGGAAGGAGTAAAATGCACACTCGTTTTGGTATGAAAACCTATCTTACAGCACAGGAAAGTTGGGGAGAAGGAGATAAGCAGGGAGGGAGGGATGATGGTAGAGAGGGCAATGGGAGGAGGGAGCAATTTGAAGTCAACACTCAGGGAGGGACAGGATCCAAAGACAGAATAGAAACAATGGGGGGCAGAATAGGATGGAGGGAAATACAGTTAGTCTTACACAACACGACTATTATCGAAGTCATTTGCAAAACTACACAGATATGACCTATATTGAATTGCCTGCCTTCCCAAAGGGAACGAGTGGGGAGGGAGGGATGGGGAGAATTTGGGACTCAAAGTTTTAGGAACAACTGTTTAGTATTGTTCTTGCTACTAGGAAATAAGAAATACAGTCAATGGGGAATAGAAAGTCATCTGGCCCTACAGGACAAAAGAGAAGATGGGGACAAGAGAAGGGAGGGATGATAGAAGAGAGGGCAGATTGGTGATAGGGAAAATTAGATTGCTTGGTGTATTGGGGTGGGGGGAGGGGATAAAAGGGGAGAAAATTTGGAACTCAAAATTTTATGAAAATGAATGTACAAAAGTTAAATAAATAAATTTATATTTAAAAAAAAAAAGGAAAAGGTAGGCAGGGTCCAAATTCTGAAAGTCTTTTAAAGCTAGACAAAGAGTTCTATATTTGATCCTAGATAGCAGAAGTAAAGGGAACCACAAGAGTTTATCACATAAGGGGTGACATCACCCAATTTTAGCGGAGGATGCCCTGGAGTGGGGAGAAAACAGAGGCAAGGGAAACTAGACCATAGGCTATTTTAAAGGTCTAGGTGTGAAGAGGCTCAGCCCCCTTGCACTCCACACCACCTGTATCCTGCCTTAATTATCTGAACTCTCTTTCAACTAGGTTTCATTTTCTTAATCGAAAGTTTCTTAATGACAAAAATATTTTAGCAGCTTAATATTTCATTTTTCTTAAAGAAGAGAATGTTTTAGTACCATATAACCCTTTATCCTAGGGACATGCCAGAGCCAACTACTGCCAGACTTGGTTGTTACATTTTCAGCATGAGCATTTATACCTCAAAATTGGCATCCACTACAGATTAGCATTTGAGTTATTGTTTTCTTGATTTCGAGACTTAAGAAAGTGATGGAGATAATGTCAACAAGATAACTTAAAAGCACACCTTGTGGGTTTTTCAGAGAGCGGATTGTGACTAGCACAACCCTGCCTATATCCTGTTACTAAAATGAATTGTTATTGTGAAATATTTTAGTGTAATCAGTCAGAGTAGAGGAAGCATTTCCTTTGATTTTGCTATTTTTCTTCCCGCATAAAAGAAACCTTATAGTTTAGGCTCAGAGATACTCATTCTCTCTGTGCTGCTCCTTTGCAAGTAAAGAATCAATTGACTTGCTGGATTATCCTGAAGTTTTATTTTGGGGAACCTCAGTGTACCACATTGTTTCTGCAGAAAAGTTGTCTGGAAAATGCTTGTTAATTGAAGAAGCAGCACAGAGACATCTGATGTTTTCCCCGCTCTCTGACAACAGCTCAGTGTACTAAGAAGGGTTTTAGATTTGGAGTCAAAGGACCTGGCTACAGTAGTCAAGTTAGGATTTGAACTCAGATCATTAGACTTCATTTCATTGGAGCAGCTAGGTGGTGCAGTGGATAAAGTTGGGTCTGGAGTCAGGAAGACCTGAGTTCAAACCCACCCTCAGACATTTACTAGCTCTGTGACTAGCAAATCACCTCACTATATTTGCCTCTTTTTCCTCATCTGGAGAATAAGCTGGAGAAGAAAATGGCAAACTATTGCAGTATCTCGGCCAAGAAAACTCTAGATGGGGTCATAAAAAACCAAACACAACAATGGAGTCCACATTCAAGGCTCTTGCCACCAGTACTTCCCAAGGGGGAAGAAAAGTCACTGGGACTTGAGGGTGGCCAAGACTTGGAGTGGGCCAAGAGAGTTGCTGATCTTTCTTGTTTTCCTTTCAAGAGGCCCATGGGTAGGGTGAGCCTGTCAGAGCAATGCCTCCCCTCCAGCCCTGGCCATGAATGTGGGGAAGGGCTATGAAGTTCACCATATCTTGCCTCTACATTGAATTAACTTCTTTTTTTCCAAATTTCAGTCAAAGATCTTCTATGTAAGTAGGAAACCTTTATATGCCTAGGAACAATCATTACTCCATGGGGAAATCGTCAGTAAACTAAGGGCCAGCTTTCTCAACCATGATGGGCAAATTGTGCCCAGTAGCTCATTGTCCTGTGACTCAGGAGTTTTTCCTCTTCTGTTTCCTCTCCTAAAACTTGGAACAGAAAAAAAACTTCTTGGTTAAGGTCAAAATGTAGATCTAAAGGTCCCCTTCCCTCTATTCCCCAGCTCCAACCACCCAGTCGGTCCTGCTCTGGCCACTGACCTAATCTTCCTCCAATAGTTTCCCTCATATCACTCCTCTCCCAGAGGACCCCATAGACTTCTGTTGGCCTATTCAGTCTGACTCCTTAACTGAGTCTTCCCCCAAAGGACAAAGTGGTACAGTTGGACTGGAAATCAGGAAGACCCAAGTACAAATCCAGTCCCAGACACTAACTAGAGGAGTGATCCTGGGCAAGTCACTTAACCCCTGACTGCTTTTGTTCCTTTGTTTGAAAAATGGAGATAATAATAGCACCTGTACCCCAGAGTTAATGAGAGGGTTGAAAAAAAGAGAAAGAGAGATAAAATACACAGAGCACTTTACCGAACTTGTAAAAGTACTACATAAAAGCTAGCTATAATTATTTGTATTATTACATACTTATTACAATACATAATAGTATCATAAAGTATATTGTTATTTTATACTTGCATGGTTTATTGTATGTAATTATAATAATGATGTGGTTGGCATAAATATTAATAATAATTACTATTATTATAATTCAATGCTACAACAGCACAGCACAAGCTCTGGTAGCTATAAAGTGTTTGCCTATGGCCCCCTGCCATTCAAGACTCCTGCCTGGGGCCGTGCAGGCAGGCTCAGCAGCAGCAGCTGGCCCATAAGTTCATGACTTCATTGGCCATGGCAAGTCATGAAACAGGTGAAGGAATAAACTGGCCTTGCCATTCTGCAAGGACAGGAACAAGGAGGTGAAAATAGAGAGAGAAGACATCCAAATAACAGATTTGGGGCCATCTGCAAACATTAACTTCAAAGATTGCTAAACGTGAGACTTTTTTCTGAAAAATCAACAAATGGATGCACTGGTAGAGAAAATGAATCAAAAATAACTGGAGAAAAGGGGGGAAGAAGAGAGGGAGGGAGGAAGGGAAGGCTGCCAGCACCTTGGACAGATCCTATGTGCAGAATTTATGGAAGTACAAGGACAAGAATCACCCAGGATAAGATGATGTGACAGGTTAGGGTCTACATCAGAGAGGATGAGGGCATTGCTGAGGTCACAGGTCTGTCCATGGCACATGAAAATACGCCTTTTGTATTCCTACCTCCCCTTCCCTTCTGGGGAGTAAACTCCAGGAAGTCAGAGACTGTGTCTCATTTATCTTTGTGTCTTCCCCAGAGTTGAACAGAGGGCTCTATGTGTGGGGTGTGCTTAATCATGTAAACTGAATTGGACAGAATAGCAGATTCAATCTCCTGATTCAGTTCACCTGAACAAGGAGTTTGACGTGGACATGAATACCTTAATCTCCAATCATTCAGTCAACCAGGTAAGTACTCATTGCATCCTCATTCCTGGCACTGTGCCAAGGGTTGGAGATACAGATAAAAGAATAAAAAACAAAAATAGAATCTCCTCTCAGGCAGCTGGGCCCTATTCAGGCATCCTGGGGGAACCTAGTAGGGCAGAAGGAACCCTGGATTTGGGGTGAGACTTACTAACTCTGGGATACTAGATAAGTCTGTCCCTCTCTCTGAATTTCAGTTGCCTCTTCAGCACAACAGTTACATTCCCTCCCTTTCTCACACCCTGACCCCCACAAGGTATTTGGGAAGATGAAAAAGCAGCGGGATGATAGGGGGACTGAGTGCTGAACACAGAAACAAGAAAGCACGAGTTCAGATCCTGACTCGGACCCTTAACTAGCTCTGTGACTCTTGATCAGCCAAGTCACCCTTTTCAGCCTCAATTTTGTCATCTACAAAATGGGAATAGCATCAGTACTTATTTCACATTATTGTTTTGAGACTATGAAATGAAAACAGCATATACAAAGCTCTTTGTAAGCCTTCAAGCAGTATATGAATGCTGGCTAAATTTAGCTATTGTTATTATCATTATCAAATGAGCTGATGCTCATGGGAAGGTGCTTTGTGGAAAGGTAAGGCATGATTACATATTTTGATGTCACAGAGAGTAAGGAAGATGACAGATGGCAGGCTACAGTCCCAGGGATCCTGCCCTCTCTGCCCTCCACCTCAAGCCACACCTTCCCAGTCCATCCCACCTCCACTACTTACAAGGCACTCCAAAGATGAAAAGCAACTCATCACTATGTTCTGTTTTCACAAAATCCGGCTTGAGAAATTTAAACATGATTGGTTGGTGCTGAAATTCATAAAAGCAGACTGGAGAGCTGGAACCTAGGCAAATATAAAAAATGCCCACAGTTATTGACACACTGAACACAGGGCAGGGCCACATGCCAGGGGTTCCAGTCTGATTCCCTCCTTTGTGGGGGGGGGGGGTGATGGTAGCTAGCCATTAACAACAAGCTCCTGAAGGGCAGCCCCTTAACAAATACTGCCCCAGAGCAATGCTGTGATGCAAGACGAGTGCCAAGGTCTGGTGTAATAGGACCAAGGTTGGAATCCTGGCTCTGCTGTTAACAGACTGCAAGACCCTGGGAGAATCCTTTTACTTCTCTGAGGCTGATTTTTGGATCGTAAGGTGGAGATAATCATCTCTGGCCTGTCTACCTCATGGGAAGAGGAGGAGAAGAGAATGAGCATTTGTATTTCAGTTGTTTGTCAATCACATGTGACTCTGCGTGATCTCATTTGCAGTTTTTGTGGAAAAGATACTGGAGTGTTTTGCCAATTACATTTCCAGCTCATTTTACAGATGAGGAAAGTGAGGCAAGGAGAGTGAAGTGACTTGCTTAGGATCACACATCCAGAAGCTGTCTAAGTCTGGATTTAAACTCAGGTCTTCCTGACTCCAGGTCTGTGCTCAATCCACTGGGATGAGGTTGTGACGATCCAGGGGGATAATGGATGTAAAGGGTTTGTAACAATAAAACATTCTATCTGGAGGTTCTTGAATTTCTTTTCAATTGAACACTTTGATAACTAAATTTAATGTAATTTTTCTTCTATGTATTTTTAATACATTTAAAAACATTTCTCTAGAAGGAATCTTTAACTTTCCCCAGACTTTCGAAGTGGTCTATAATGTATACTCACAAAAAAGTAAGAGCATTTCCTTATAGAAATGTGGGTTATTATTATTTATTATTATTATTTTATTTGTAGACAATGATCACAGAGTACCCTTCTGGGGATAGGCAGGGATATCAGGGAAGAAGGATTTAACCAGTATGGAGGCTACAACAGCAAAGTCAGAAACAGAAGACTCTTTCTGCATGAGTGTGAGGGTGACATACACACATTGCCCCAGAGATGAGACATTCTCACACTTATTCTGAAAAGGGTCAATGCCATACTCACTGTGCTGATATTTGGCAAGTTTGAGGGAAGGAATAACAAACATCAAATCCCCCATCATGTCCTGGAATTCAGCTCAATATTCTCCAGGGTCCTCACTATCTCTTAAATACTCTTCTATCATCAAATGCACAAGCTCAGGGGGAGGACCCTGTAGGAGACCCAAAAGGAGAAAGAGTAATAGAAAAAGGAACTTACCTTATAATGGTGGATTATTTGGGGATGTTTGTTGGTGGATTGTAATAAATAAACAAGGGAACTAGAAGGTGCACTAGATAAAGCACTGTGGATCTAGAGTCAGGAAAATCTGAGTTCAAATCTGTCTTCTGACATGCATTAGCTATGTAACCATGGGCAAGTCACGGAACTTTGTTGCCTCAGTTCCTCATTTAAAAAATGAACTGGATAAGGATGTGGTAAACTATAGTATCTTTGCCAAGAAAAACCCCCAAAATGGTCACAAAGAACCAGACATGACTCAACTGAAAATCACAAGGAATAAGCCCACACAAGTTTGTCTGCTATTCATAAGGCCTGGGTCTCATTAGATCCATTTACAACCTCCCCGGGAAGGTCTGCTCTTTCTGGGTGAAATTCCTCAAGAAGATACTAGACAACTAGTTATTGGACATTGTGTAGAAGGGACATGGGACTCAAGGAAAGGATAGAGCTACAAGGGGGTCTCAAAAGCTCCTTCCCATTCTGTGATGATGAAAGAAGAAAGTCAGAAAGTGGAAGGACCTTCATTGGCTCTCTCTCCTAGACCATCTCAATGGCCTTCTAATTGTTCTGTGTGCCTAAGATCTCTCCCTACTCCAAGCTATCCTCCACTTACCTTCCAAAGTGATTTTCCAAGTACAGTTCTGACCACTTTACTCCCCTGCCCCAAACTAAGTAAATTTTAGTAGATGCTCATTACCTCAAGGATTAAATATAAACTCTTCTGTTTGGTATTTAGGGCTTTTGGGGGAAGGCGCCAAGGTGGCGGAGTAGAAAAATACACATATGCTAGCTCCTAACCCATAGCCCATAAAATACCTGTAAAGAAGAACTCCCAACAAATTCTGGAGCAGCAGAAGTCACATAACAATGGAGTGGAGGAGATATCCATTCCAGAGAGATTTGAAAAACTGACACGAAAGGTCCGTCACGCACCAGACCCGGAGCAGAGCCCAGTCCTGCCTTGGCCACATGGCACCGAGAGGAGCAGATCTGAGCAGGCTTCAGGGACAAAATCTCCAGAGGCAGCACAGGTCCCTCCACCCACAGGCTCCAAAGGTCAGTGAGAGAGTCTTCTTGGCTGGCTGAGAGGGGAGTGGGGTGTCTCCATAACTCAGGCCCCCTCGGGAGGCAGCAGCAGAGGCAGCAGCAGACAGGAGCTCCCAAAGCAGAAAGGAACTCGGATCCATTGTTGAAGGTTTCTGTGTAAACCCCCTGAGGGAACTGAGACCCATGTGGAGGCCCTGCCCCCACATGAGCACATGAATTTAATCTCACACTGAACAGCAGCCCCACCCCTGCTGAAAGCCCTGAGTCTGGGAAGCAGCATTTGAATCTCAGCCCCCAAGTACTAGCTGGGCAGAACAGGAGGCGAGGTAGGTGTGGAGAAGAAACTCAGAAGTCAAGTAACTGGCTGGGAAAATGCCCAGAAAATGGAAAAAAAATAAGACCATAGAAGGTTACTTTCTTGGTGAACAGATATCTCCTCCCATCCTTTTGGATGAGGAAGAACAATGCTTACCATCAAGGAAAGACATAGAAGTCAAGGCTTCTGTATCCCAAACATCCAAAATAAATATTCAATGGGCTCAGGCCATGGAAGAGCTCAAAAAGGATTTTGAAAATCAAGTTAGAGAGGTGGAGGTATTTAGAGCTTTTAACAACATGGTCCCATTCAATCTTATTATGCATTGTTAACATCCTCCCACTCTATGGTTCAGTTATGACAACCTTCTGGTTCCTCGCACTTCCATTCCATCTGTCACCTCCATGCCATTGCAATGACAAGACTCAGCTCACACAGTACCTTCAGTAGAACATCTTTCTTGGTTCCTCCCTCCTCCAGCTGCCAGTGCCTTATCCTTCACCCAAGATTTTTTTGTGTATATTTCCCATCTGTCTCTCTGTGTGCAGGTTATCACGCTCATAGAATGGAAGTTCCTTGAGGGTAGGGACTATTTCACTTTGTCCCTAAGCATAAACCAGTGCCTGGTACATAGTAGGTGCCTTAAAAACAAAAAAAAAGCTTGATTAACAGGTGTATCTCACCAAAAATGGACTTTGCATTGTTGATTGGATACTGTTTTTATCCATGTCTTCCTTCAATTCAGGAATGTGCAGTTGCCATGTAAAGAAAAATGGTACACTATAAATATTCTTCAGAACTTTATGAAATTTATGCACTTTTTAAACAAATCTAGTCCAAGGAACTCATTTTACCCTTTGAGGAGGAGCAATTGCCATAATTTTTTTTTTAGGAACTACTGGATAATCACAATACACACTGAAAGATACTCAAGATACTTTGCAAAATGGCCAGCAAAATGGTGATTAATACCCCAGTACATAATGAACAGTGGTAGTGGTTTCTTCATAACTAGTGGCCTTAGACAATGACTGATGCTTACTATAATACACTATGCTAGAAATGATGCAAGAAGAATTCTATTTTTCTGACTACTCTAAATAGACCAACTTTATATGTCTGTGCTTAAGAAAGTACCTGGCAAATGGTTGTTAATATCATGTCATATTTAAATTTAACATTGACCCAATGAGATATGATGCCCTGAAGTCCACAGGACAGAAATCTGGTCTCACATCAGCAGACCCAGGTTCTAGTCCCAGATGTGTAACTGGAAATAAACCATTTCCTTTCTGGCAGACTCAGTTCCCTACTTTACAAAATGGGGATAAACAACTTAATGGTCCCTTCCTCACAGTGAATACATTGAAAGAAATTTTTTTTGTAAACTATCAAGTGTTATGTTGATGTCAGTATTATTCCATGTTCATTTAAAATTAAAAAAAAGACTTGAGGCAGCTAAGCGATACAGAGGATAGAGCACAGGACCTGGAGTCAGAAGTTCAAATCACTCTTCAGACACTTACTAGCTGAGTCACTTAACCCCAATTGCCTCCAAAAACTAAAAAAGAATAATAATTTAAATTAAAAAATAATGAGAATTGTAGAGGATATTTTAACCAAAAGGGAACTAATCCTAACTTGGCTTCTCTTCCTATACTTTTGAGCAGATTTTAACATGAAATGAGTCATCCTTAGAGAAAATGACCAAAGGTTGAATCACTTCTGATTCTTTGAGGGAAGCCTTCTTCAAAGGAAGCCTGTTCAGAAAAACTTTCCTGATACTAAAAAAGGCAAATTTATAGCTTACACAAAGTCAGGAGGGCTGGCTAATATATTGGATCATGGAGTCAGGGTTCCAAAAAAAACACCTGATAGGCTAGAATTGTGGACCAACGATAGTCACTAGGATCAAACTGAATGGGGACAGAGGCTTATAATCTTGAGATGAGGGATGGTTAGGTGGCAATTTATTTGAAACAGATCTAGGGAATCTAGACAAACCACAAACCCATAAAGAGGCAACAGGGTAACATGGCAACCTGAAAAGCAACCTGATATTGAGGAATATTAAGAGAGGCATAGCTTCCAAGAATGAGGAGGTGAGAGTTCCTTTGTACTTTGCCCTGAGAAGACTACAGTTATTCCTTCCACATCCCAACTTTTCTTATCATAGTTTCAGTATATTGTGGGGAGGCATAAGAAATTAAATGGGAATTTGCAGGGGAGTTTTGTGAAAAGCTCAGACAACAGACAAGTTTAGAAACTCAGGAATACATAAAATATGTGTGTAATATTGCATAGTATCAGCATATGCTTTAATACCATAATAATTCAACCTTCTTCTCTGGTATGAGTGTTGGGGGGGACCAAAAAAATTATATGGATTTTTCCAGATGGCAGAGACTTTCCACCTCCAATTCCCATGATATGGAAGGGATACCTATACATCTGGAATCTTTCATTCAGTTCTGGGGCATCATATTTGAGGCAGAAAATAGAGAAACTGAAAAGGGACTAATGGTCTTGTCAAATAGAGATGAGTTGAAGAAACTTGCTTTACTGGTCAAAGAAAAAACTTAGGGCAGGGGCAAACGTGATAGTTGTCTTTAACTGTTTGGTGGATCATCTGGAAGAGGCATTTGATTGATGCCATTTTCCCTAAGGGCAGAGCTGGGAGCAACAGGTAGAAGTTGAAAAAGAAGTAAATTTTCATTTGATGTCATGATGTCCTGTCCAATCATGAGAGTTGCCTAAAAATAGAAGGAGCTGCTTCAGGAGGCAGTAGGTTTTCTGTCCTTGGAGATCACTGAGCAGAGGCTTCATGTCCCTTTGTCCAATAAGTTATAGAAGGGATTCTCCTTCAATTCTGACTTAAGACTCCATGGTCACCAAGCTCCTGACCAACTCAGAAAGTAGAAGCATAAACTGTTAAAATCAGAAAGAAGCTGGCACAGAATAGAACATGCTATAATCTTACCACAGGAATAACCCAGCCAGATTCATAGTGGTTGACATCAGTGATGGAAAGGACATGGTGGAACTCTCCTGTAGCCAGCAACTCTTCAAGATGTTTGGGGAAGAATTGCCCATCAACTGCACCAGAGATTACCTTGAAATGCTAAAGAAAGGAGGAAAAAAAGAAAAGAAAAGGCAAGTCGATCTCCACAATCTATCATCCAAGTCTCACTTTCTCTCATCATTCTCATTGTTACCATCTTACTTGGAACACATTTTATCATTATCTCAAATTTTTTTTCTTTTTTGGAGGCAAAGAGGGTTATGTGACTTGCCCAGGATCGTATAGGTATTAAGTGTCTGAGACTAGATTTGAAATCAGATCCTCCTGACTCATGGGCTGGTGCTGTCTCCACAGCACCACCTAGCAGTTCCCACTTATTTGGACTCTTACAACAATCACCAAATCAGCTTCCTTGCCTCCCCCTATAATTTATATCACACACACACACACACACACACACACACACACACACACCCCTCCCTCATCTCACATTTGTTGATGACATGATTCCCCACTGCCCAAAGAAAACTTCCAACTGGTGTTCAGAGTCCTCCCTTCCACCTTTCCAGACTTATCTCATATTACATGGACTCTGACCTGCACTGTGTATATCATGTTTCACTAACAGTGGATTCCTGGCTCTCCACTGAAAGTGAACCACCTTTTCCTACCTTCCTGCATTGGCTCGCTTCACTCCCCATGGACAGAATGACATGCCTCCCATTGCTACCTGTTGAAATTCTTCACTTCCTTCAAGAGTCAATGAAGCTGTCATGTCTTCCACAAAGTCTTCTTTGACCTGGCTAGAAGGACCCTTCCCTTCTTCAAAATTCCCACTTCACATGCTTGTGACACCTCTGTGGACTTAGGTTCTCTTACTTCTGTATGGCACAAAGCCCTCTCCCCTGAGAAGGGCACTTCCATCATGGAACTATCCCTTATCCAAACTTTGTTTCCCCACAGGGGCACAAAACCTGATCCAGAAATGCTTCTGGAATGAACAGCAGGAGAGCACTGGCCTCAAAACCAACTGATCTGGATTCTAATGCTGCCTCAGTAGCTAACAGAATCTATAAGTTTAGGTAAATCACGTCTCCCTGGGTTTCAATTTGCTCTCCCACAAAATGAGTACAT
>JAJHZJ010000373.1:2233503-2273503 GCA_023548195.1 Bettongia penicillata ogilbyi | reverse complement strand
AGTAGCCAAGTCTGGATTTGATCTCATATCACTTGGCTCCTTTTTAAAGGGCCAGCTAGGTGCTGCAGTGAAAAGAGCCAGACCTGGAGTCAGGGAGGCTTCAGTTCAAATCCACCCTCAGACATTTACTTATTGTGTGACCCTGGACAAATCACTCAACTTGGCCAAGAAAACTCAGATGGGGTCACAAAGAATAAACACACCAACACCAACCACATCCAAGCCTCTTGAAACTACAACCTATCCTAATGCTTCCCAAGGGGGAAGAGAAGTCACTGAGACTCGAGGGCAATGATGAGGGCCAGGAGAGTTGCTGATCTTACTTATTGTCCTTTCAAGATGCCCATGTGTAGGGTGAGTCTGTCAGAGCAACATCACCCCCACTCCAGCCCTGGTCTTGAACTGGAGGGTTACGATGATGACCAGATCTTACCACCACGTTGAAATATGTTTTTTTCCTGAAAAATTTTAATCAGGGAACTTCTATGTAAGTGCAAAACCTTTACATACCTAGGAACAGGCATTAACCCCCAGGGAAACTATTGGGAAACCAGGACCAGCTTTCTCACCCATGACTGGCAAAGTTTGCCCAGTAGCTCATTATCCTGTGGCTCAGGAGTTTTTCCTCTTCTGTTGCCTTTCCTAAAACTAGGAACAGAAAAAGAAGCATCTTGGTTAAGGTCAACAGGTAGACTCAAAAGCCCCCTTTCCTCTACTCTCCAGTCCTGATCTCCCACTGAATCCTGCTCTGGCCACTGACTTTACCTTCCTCCAATAGTTTCCCTCATATCACTCCCCTCCCAGAGGACACCCCAGGGCTTCTGTTGTCTGACTCTGTCTGACTCCTTAATTGAGTCTTCCCCCAAAAGGCAAAGTGATGCAGCTAGACTGAAAATCAGGAAAACCTGAGTTCTAATCCAGCCTCAGACACTGATTAGATGAGTGACCCTGGGCAAGTCATTTAACCTCTCTCTTCCTTTGTTTCTTTGGGGATAATAATAGCACCTGTGTCCCAGGGCTGTTGGGAGATTTAAATAAAAGAGAGATAATGTGTATAGAGTACTTTACAAAACTTGCAAAAATGCTACATAAATGCTAGCTATAATTATTATATCTCTTTTATTATATAATTTTTACAATATATAATGTTATAATAAGGTATATTATAATTTTATAATTGCATTGTTTAATTACATATAAATATAATGATGGTGTGGTTGTTGCAAATATTATCATAATTATTACTATTCTTCTAATCTAAAATAGCATAGCACAAGCCCTGGTAGCCATAAACTTTTTGGCTATGGTCCCTGCCCACACAGTGCCTGCCATTCAAGATCCAGGCCTGGAGCAGTGCACACAGGCTTGGCAGCAGCAGCTGGCACATAAGGTCATGAATTCATTGGCCATAGCAAGTAGTGACAGAGATAAAGATATAAACTGGCCTTCCATTTCTACCAGGACAGGAGCAAAGAAGTCAAAATAGGGAGAGACTTGCAAAAACACAGATTTAGGACTATCTGCAAACATTAACTTCAAAGAATGCTGAATGTGAGATTGCTGTCTACCAATCAATAAATAGAAGCAATGCTAGAGACGACCAATCAAGACCAACTGGAGAAAAGGGAGGAAAGAAGGGAGGGACAGAACAGAGAGAAGGAGAGGGAGAGCAAGAAGGAACAAACAAGGGAGAAAGGAAAGAAAGAAAAGAGGGAGGTAAGTTGGGTGAAAGGAAGGGGAGGAGAGAGAGAAGGCTTCAGCACATTGGACAGATCCTCTGTGCAGGATTTAGGGAAGTACAGAGACAAGAATTACCAGGATGAGATGGTGGGACAAGATAGGGTCTACCTCAGAGGAGAGGTGAGCACATTGCTAATGTCACAGGTTGGTCCACTCACACATGGAAATGTATTTTGTGCCTTCCTGCCTCATCTTCCTTCTTGGGAATAAACTCCAGGAAGTCAGAGACTGTTGTCTTATTCATGTTTGTGCCTTCCCCAGAGTTGAACGGAGGACTCTGCATATTGGATGTGTTTAATCATAGAAAATGAACTGAACAGAATACCTGATTCAGTCTCCTGATTCAGTTCAACTGAACAATCAAGGGGACTTTCAAGGCTGATATTCTAATCTCCAAATGCTGAGTAAACCCAATTCCCTCCTCTATCCCCAGCACTGTGCCAAGGGTTGGAGATGCAAATCCAAAGACAAAAAAGAAAAACAAAATCTCTTCTCAGGCAGCTGGGCCCCTATTCAGGCCTCCTGGGGAAACCTGGGAGGGCAGAAAGGACACTGGATTTGGGGTTAGACCTGCTATCTCTGTCATATTAGATGAGTCTATTTCTCTCTAGGAACTTCAGTTTTCCCTTCTGTCAAACAGCAATGATAACAATCCACATTGCAAACCTCACAAAGTATTTGGGAAGATCCCCACCTAGACTATAGGTGGACTGAATGCTGAACATGGAAGCAAGAAAGCACCAGATCAGATCCTGACTCAGACCCTTAACTAGCTCTGTGACAATTGGCTAGCCAAGACTTACCTTTCTCAGTCTCTGTTTCTTAATCTATAAAATGGGAACAGTACCTGTACTTACTTCATAGAGCTGTTTTGGGGATATCAAATGAGAATGGCATACACAAAGCTCTTTGTAAGCCTTCAAGCAATATATGAATGCTAGCTACTTTAACTATTGTAATTATCATTATTAAATGGGCTGATGTATGGCAAGGCACTTTGTGGAAACACAAGGCATTATTATTTATTTTGATGGCACAGAGACTAAGGTAGATGACAGATGGCAGTCCACAGCCCTCCCCCAAGCCACAGCTTCCCACTCTATCCCCTCTCCACTGCTTACAAGGCACTCCAAAGACAAAAAGCACCTCATCACCATGGTCTGCTTTCACAAAATCTGGCTTGACGTCATGAAACTTGCTTGGTCGGTGCTGAAATTCATAAAAGTAGACTGGAGAACTGGGACCTAGGCAAACACAAGAAATGCCCACAGTTATTGACACACTGAACACAGGGCAGGACCATGTGCCAGGGATCCCTGGCCTGATTCCCTCCTTTTGGGGTGGGGAAGGCAGTGGCAGCTGTCCATTAAGAGCAAGCTCCTGAAAAGGAGCCCCTTAACAAATACTGTCCCATAGCAATGCTGTGAGGCAGGCAAGTGCCGGTGTCTGGTGGAACAGACCAGGGGCACAATTCTGATCTTTCTGTTAACCAGCTACAAGATCTTAGGGAAATTCTTTTACTTCTCTGAGGCTGATTTTTTCAACTGAAAGGTGGAGGTAGTAATCTCTAGCCCGTCTACCCCATGGGAAGGGGAGGGGAAGAGCAGTTGTTCAGTTGTTTCTCAGTCACATTTGACTATACCTGTTATCATTTGCAGATTTCTTGGTAAAGATACTGGAGTGTTTTACCAATTCCTTCTCCAGCTTCTTTTACATATGAGGGAAATGAGGCAAAGAGGGTAAAGTGACTGGGCCAGGTTCACACAGCTAGTAAGTGTCTGAGGTCAGATTTGAACTCAGGAAAAAGAGTCTACCTTAATCCAGGCCCTGTGTTCTATCCACTCTGACACCTAGTTGCCCTATGAATATGCATTTATAGAGTATCTAATTTGTGCCAGACACTGTGCTAAGTGCTTTACAAATAGTATCTAATTGGAGCTTTAAATGATGGAGGTGCCATTATCATTTCTATTTCTTTTTGAGGAAACTGAAGCAGAGTCGTAAATGACTTACTCAGAATCACACAGCTACAAGTTGTCTGAGTCCAGATTTGAACTCAGGTCTTTATGACTCCAGATCTGTGCTCAATCTACTGGGATGAAGTTGTCAGGATCCAGGGTGGTAATGGACATAAAGTGTATTATAACCATAACACAATCCAGAGGAGTTCTGGGATTTAGCTTTAGTTGAGCACTTTGGTAACTCGATTTCAATGGAATTGGTTTTCTGTCCTATGTATTTTTATACATTTAAAATCATTACTCTGGAAGTAATCTGTAACTTCCCCTAGACTTCTAAAGGGGTCCATCATGCGTACCCCCAAATACTTGAGAGCATCTGCTTATAGAAATGTGGGCTATTGTTATTATTCATTATTGTTATTTGTAGATAATGGTCACAGAATCCCCCATGATGCCCCGCTGGGTTTAGGTTGAGGAGTAGGGAAGAAGAAGGAAGGTGAACAGGGGACTTTAACCAATCTAGGGGCTATCACAGCAAAGCTAGGGGCATGAATTCTGCGTGAATATGAGGATGATATACACACCTTGCCCTAGAGATGAGACATTCCCACACTAATCCTGAAAAGGGTCTATGCCATACTCACTGTGTTGATATTTGGCCACTTTGAGGGCTGGAATAACAAACATCATATCCCCCATCATTTCCTGGAATTGAGCTCGATATTCTCCAGGGTCCTCAGTATCTCCAAAGTACTCTTTCAGTATCAAACTCACAAGCACAGGAGGAAAAGTCTATAGGAGAAAGGGTACCAGATAAATCAATTTATCAGGCAATGGATTGTCTGGGGATGTTTGTTGGTTGATTGTAAGAAAGAAGCAAGGGAGCTAGGTGGTGCCCTAGATGGTGACCTGCGCTCAAATCTCCCCTCTGACATGTATTAGCTATGTGACCCCAGGCAAGTCACTGAAATTTGTTTGGCTCCATACCTCATCTGAAAAATGAGCTGGAGAAGGAAATGGAAAACCACTCCAGCACTTTTACCAAGAACCATCCCCCCCCAAAAAAAAATTAAAAAGATTCAGACATGACAGCAATTAAACAACCACAAGGAATAAGTCCACACAAATCTGCCTGCTTTTCATGGATCCTGGGTCTCATTACATCCCCACCAACATCCCCTTTCTGGGTTAAATTCTTCAGGAAGTTACCAGACAACTAGTTGTTTGGCATGGTGCAGAAAGAAAGTGAGATTCAAGGAAAGAATAGAGCTATGTGGGATCCCCAAGGTCCCTTCCCACTCTCTGACTTTGAAAAAACAAAGTCAGAAGGTGGAAGGACCTTCTTTTGCCCTCCCCTAGACAAGTTCAATAGCCTCCTCATTGGTCCTTGTGCCTAAGATCTCTCCCCACTCCAAGCTATTCTCCACTTACCTTCCAAAGTGATTTTCCAAGCACAGATCTGACCATTTTACTCCCATGCCCCAACTAAGTAAATTTTACTGGATGCTCATTACCTCCAGGATAATATAAATGCTTAGGTTTGGTATTTGCCCCATACAGACTTATTACACCTTGTTATCCTCCTATATATATATAAATGCTTAGGTTTGGTATTTGCCCCATACAGACTTATTACACCTTGTTATCCTCCTCACACTCTGTGGTCCAGGTATGCCAACTTTCTAGTTCCTCACTCTTCCCATTCCATCTCTCATCTCCATGCCTTTGCACAAGACTCAGCTCAAAGAGTACCTTCTATAGAACATCATTCTTGGTTCCTCCCTCCTCCAGCTGCTAGTGCCTAATCCCTTTGTATATGTTTCCCATCTATCTCTGTGTGTGCAGGTTATCTCCCTCATACAATGTAAGTTCTTCAAGGGCAGGGACTGTTTCACTTTTTCCCTGCACATAAACCAGTGCCTGCTACATAGTAGGTGCTCTAAAAAAAAAGCTTGATATCTCACCAAAAATGGACTTCGCATTGCTGTTTGGATACTATTTTTATCCATGTTTTCCTTAAATCCAGGAATACCCATTTCCTGTGTAAAGAAAATGGCACACTCTGAATATGAACTTTATGAAATGTTTGCATTTTTTAAAACAAATCTAATCCAAAGAAGTCATTTTACCCTTTAAGGAGGAGCTAGTGCCATAGACTTTTTTAAGGAACTACTGAATAATGCCCAACACACTGAACAACACTCAATATATTTTGCAAAATGGCCAGCAAATTTGTGGGTAATACCCCATGCATGATAAACAGTGGTAGTGGTTTCTTCATAAAGACTATTGGCCTTAGATAATGGCTAATGCTTACTTTAACATATTATCCTACAGATGATGAAGGTAGAATTCTATTTCTGTGCATAGTGTAAATAGACTACCTTTATATGCCTGTGCTTAAGGAAGTAGCTGACAAATGGTTGTCAATATCATGTCATATTTATAATTAATATCGATGCAGTGGCCTGGAGATATGATGCACCAAAGTCCATAGGACAGAAATCTGGTCTTACATCACTCATGGTCTTGCCAAATAAGCATGAGTTGAAGAAACTTGCTTTGTTGACCAAAGAAAAAACTTAGGGCAGGGGCCAACATGACAGTTATCTTTCACTGGCTGGTGGGTGGTCACCTGGAAGAGTAATTTCACTGGTGCCATTTGCCCTAAAGGCAGAGTTGGGAACAATGGGTGGAAGTTTAAACATAAGAAAATGTCCATTTGATGACATGATGTTCTCTCCAACCATGAGAGCTGCCTAAAAACGGAAGGAGCTGCCTCAAGAGACAATAGGTTTTCCCTCTTTGGAGATCACTGAGCAGAGGCTGCATGTCCATGGATTGAGTAAGTTTTAGAAGGGATTCTCCCTCTACTCTAGCTTAGACTCCATGGCCACCATGGTCCTGAAAAACTCAGAAAGTCTATGATTCTTTAGTGAAACATAAATTATCAACATCAGAAAAAAGTTGGCACAGAATGGAACATGCTAGAATCTTACCACAGGAACAACCCAGCCAAATTCATGGTTGTTAGTACCAATGATGGAAGGGACATGGTGGAACTCTCCTGCAGCCAGCAACTCTTCAGGATGTTTGGGAAAGAAATGCCCATCAACTACAGCAGGGATTAGAGGGAAATTCTAAAGAAAGAAGCAGGAAAAAAAAGATGTCTATCTCCACACTCTAGTTTTCAAGTATCACATTCACATCATTCTCGTTGTTACCACCTTATTTGAGCCACTTTTTAATCACTTACCTGGTCTCTGTTTTTTTTTTCTTTTTTTGGATACAATCAATGTTAAGTGATTTTCCCAGGATCACAGAGCTACTAAGTGTCTGAGGTCAGATTTGAATTCAGGTCCTCCTGGCTTTAGGGTCAGTGCACTCTCCACTGCACCACCTAATAGAGAGAGTAATCATATGTAAGGGCAGCTGGGCAGCACAGTGGATAGTGTGGCTGGCTTAGAATCAGAAAGACTCATCCTCCTAAGTTCAAATCTGGCCTCAGAGGCTTGCTTGCTTGGAGCCCCTGGGCAAGTCATTTAATGCTGTTTGCCTCAGTTTCTTAATCAGCTGGAGAAGGAAATGGCAAACCACTCCAGTATCCTTGCCAAGAAAACCCCAAATGGGATCAAGAGTCAGACATGACTGAAAAATGACTGAACAATTACATGCAATTAGAGCTGGTTTAATTATAACACTTATTGCTAAGGGACTACAGGTAATTTTGGAGGAAGCAACATGATGAACTGAAAAAGGATCTTAGTCATAAAGGCCTGGGGTCAGGTATCCATCTTCATATTTGTGAACTGTATGACATTTGGCAGTCACTTAACCCTACTGGAACTCAGTTTCCTCCTTTGTAAAACATCCAGTCAGTACATCAATCCATAAAATGTCCTAGACTCTGGGGATGCAAATGTAAAAGCAAATAGCTCTCTGACCTCTCCCTGCTACCATTCAATAGTTCTAATTCCCAAGTCTGTGGGAATGATATCATACTTAGACTGCCAAGGGAATATGAGTGTTGCAAAATTACTGAAATGAGGTACCATATATAAAATGTAATTTTTATGAGAGGAATATTTAGATGAGAGCTATCAGTCCCAGAGGATAGAGACAGCCTTCCCAACTGTTATTCTTTCATTCAAAGATCCATAGGGCATTCAATCTGAAAACTGACCAAGAGAATAAAGGAGCTAGAAGGGACCACCTCCACCATCATCACCATCTCTATTTAGTGCTTACTAAGTGCCAGGCATTGTATTAATAAACACTTTACAATTATTATCTCAGTTGACCCTGACACCAAGGCTGGGAGATAAGTGTTATTATCTCCATTTTATGGACAACAAATTGAGGCAAACAGGCTAAATGACAGTTAGTGTCTGAGACAAGATTTGACATTACGTCAGTTCTCCCGGCATTCTAAACATTGCACCACCTAGCTACTTCCTTCATGCCCTAGTTTATAAAATGCTAGAGTATAGAATATTATTGCTGGGAAAAAAATGTTTTAAAGTAGAGTATGAGTAGTGGAAGAAATCTTCAAACAAATAATGGAAGACCCCAGAATGTTAGAATCAGATTACAGTAGATCCCTACAATGCTGAAGCTATGTTTCTATAAACAGAATATCTCAGTTGGAAGGTCATGAGACTAGAGAAGAAAAAAGCTTAGAACCTTAGAACATGAAACATTTAGAACACAGAATTTTGGAAGGATTCTTAGGACAGAGTATGTCAAAAGTAGAAGGAATGGAAACTTAGCATGCAAAAAGGTTGAGAGCACAGAATGGTTGTAGGTAGAAGAGATCCTAGAAAACAGAACATCAGAATAGGAAGAGACTTTCAGACATAAAATATTGGAGGTGGAAATATCCTTGAAGATCTTCTATTTAGTAGGGGAAAACTGAGGCTAAGAGGGTGACATTCCCAAGATCTTTAACAATCCCACTTAATGAGGTTGTGTGTCCAGAACTTCCGTAAGCTTCTTTGGCAGCTCTTCTTGGTACTGGAGCCCTTGTTTCTCACCCTACATACCTTGGTAAAGGCCAGGATCTCATCTTCAGATTTGTTCCTAAGGCACTGAACCATGGAGGCAGAATTGTGTCTATCACAAGCAGACAGATTGGCCATGACCTGCAAAGAGGCACCCAGAAAGGGTTAGTATTCTCATAAAGGAACCCCTGACATTTACCACAATAGGTGAATCCTTCATAACTGTCAGCAAACTGGCAAAGGATCATTTTTATAGGAGATGATGCAGTAATGGTGAAAAGGAGATCAAGCTGGAATCTGTCTGACTGTCTAAAGGGTGAGTCCCCCAATCATGAGTCTGCAATGTACAGGACTCAGTGGCAGCCAATGGGGATGGGGATGAATAGGGGCAGGTTAAAAAGACACAGTCCCTGCTTCCAAAGAATTTACCCTTTATTCAGGGAGAAAAGGCCTAAATATCCATAAAGGACACACAATGGGGTCTGGTATGTTCAAAGAGCCCCTGCTTTGGGCCCAGCTCAGTCATCAATTCATTGTGTGACTTTGGACAAGTCACAGAATGACAGAATAAGAGAGGTAGAAAGGACCTCACAGATCATGCCATCTAACATGTACCTAGGTCCTCTTGAGGAAGTCTTCCTGGAATTCTGAGGGTGTCAAAAAATAGAATTTAGAACTAGAAGGGATTTTATAAACCATCTTACTGAGTCTGTTTTTACATAGGAAGATACTGAAACCTGAAGAAGGAAATCCCTTATCTAAATTCACAGGCGCAGGAGGAAGCAAAGCCAGGAACAGAATCCTCCTCTGTGCCTCAGTTTCCTCTTCTGTTAAATGATGAGGTTGAACTAGATGATCTGTATGGTAACATTCAGCTTGAACAATCAATGCCATTTCACTGTCCCTTCTTATAGCCCAGATAAGTCAAAAGGTCAATGGGACACCAGGCCATGGCACTGGGAGGCCAATAAGCCTGAGGAAAAATGAGTTTGATTGCAAGATCAAAGAAAAAGAAACTTACATTCACAACCATTTCTGAACTGGAAGAAATGAGGCCAGGGACCAAGGACACACCACTCTCCATGACTGCTCTGTGGAACAAGCCTTTGGACATGGGGGACAGAACCTGGGGAAGCAAAGCACAGTAGAGGGGAGAAAAAACCAGGGGAGGGCCAGACACTCTTGGGTCAGCAGAGACAGAGGAGCCTGTGAGTCTGAAAGCCAGGACTGTAACCCTTCCACAGCCCTAAGCTAATCATATAGGAAAGTCCCAAAGAGGGGTTTCTCTATTGGACCCTGGCCTTTGGGACCTTTGGCACAGCCAGGCCTGCAAGACAGTTACAAAGAAAAGAGGGCTAAGGAGCCTTGGCCATGGTCCTGAACTCTCTGGGTGGTTTGGTAGCAGGTTATGAAAAGATACCTTTGCTCTGTAACCCAGCAATGCTACTCCAATGCCCTGCCTCCTTATAGGGCTACATTGCTCATTGGTTATTGTTTGTTTGTAGATTATGAGAAGGCCCAGGGTGGCTGTTAGGATCAAATGACTTCAAAGCTAAATTAACATTTTTTTCCCAGTATGTAATGGGAATTTCCCACTTTTCCATCAGCTATCATTTTTTTTTTTAATTTATCCTTCCACTGCAGTCTCCCTCCATTGCCTTATAACAGCCTAGAGGCTATGGCAGTGAAATGTAAATTCCTGGGGAGGAGGACCACCAACCAAGAATGCCTTTATCACTAAGCCTCCTGGTGGATTTCACCACTATCATTTGAGGGTCAGTCATGCTAAGCTCTCAGAAGTTCAAAAAAGAGCTGATCTGCAGCTACCCCTGGTCACAAAGCCCGCCTGGGCAGGCTCATAGTGGCTCTGAGCACCATTGGGAGGAAGAGCATCTCAGTGGGGAAATCGGGATCCATTGGACCTTCAATTATTTCATTAATATCCTGTACATTTCTTTTGCTCTTACTCGATGTTGTTAGTAAGCACTTAAAAAAGGCATAACATCTTCTATCTCCAACAAAATAAAGGGAAGAGCTTAGATAATCAGTGAGGACAAGGGCAGGGGAGTGTAGTGGGATCTCCAAATGAAAGGCAAGGCCAGTCTTAGAGAAAGAAGTCAGTAGCCCAATGGTTCTGAAACGGGGAAGGATGGGAGAAGAGGAAGAAAAACTCAGGTCCAACTAGGAGTGGGGAACCTGCAACCTTGAGCCCACATGTGGCCCTCTAGGTCCTCAAGTGCAGCCCTTTGGCTGAATTCAAACGTCACAGAACAAGTCCTTTCACTAAGGGGATTTGTTCTTTGAAACTCGGGTTCAGTACAAGGGTCTCACTTGAGGACATAGAGGACCACATGTGGCCTCAAGATCATAGGTTTCCCACCCCTAGAAACCTTGGTTTTGGCTACAAGAGGCTGTCTTCAGGCCTCAGTCATTTCTTTACCACCTACATGTGAGGAAACACTTATTCCCCCAGCAGACTCCCCAAAGATGGTCACACGGCCAGGATCTCCTCCAAAGTTTGCAATGTTCTTCTGGATCCACCTCAGGGCAGCCACCTGATCCAGTAAACCCCAGTTGCCAGGTGCATGCTCATCTCCAGTGCTGAAAGCCAGATGTTAGACAAGATTGGAAGGTTCTGAAGAAGAACTCCAGGTTCATATGATCATGAGATTTAAAGATAATGCAGAGGGTAGACTGCTAGACCTAGACCTGGCAACACTAGTGTTCATCTACTAGCTACTAGTGTGACCATGGGTTAGTCTCTTAGACATCTGCCTCAGTTACCTCACCTGGAAAATGGGGATGACAATGACATGTCTCCCTAAGAGTTATTGCAAGTATATAATGAGACACCATCAAACACTTCCCAAACCTTAAAGGTCCATGTAAAGTTGTTGTTCTTACTTTACAGATGTAAACTGGTAAGACAGATCTTGAATTCTCCCATCTAAAGGACTCCCGGGGCAGGTCTCTTTAGGGGCTCACTGTGCCTTCCAGGGGGAGCCTCCTCCATGCTGCTTTCTTCCCTTCCAGCTTACTCCCTGATCTCTTCCATCTACCCACTACTTGCCTTGTCCCCACTCTCCTTTCCCCCTCCTTTGTTTTAGCTCTCCTTTCTGTTTTGTCTTCCTGTCCTAGAATGTCAAGTCCAGAAAGATTTACTGAGCATCTACCATGTGCCAGGCACTATGCCAAGATCTGGGCATACAGAGAAAGGTAAACATATTCCCTGCCTCCAAGGATTTCACAGTTTAATATGGGAGAGAAAATGCAAACATCTTTACCAAAATCAGATCTATACAGGATAGATTGGGATGATCCTGGAGGGAAGGCCCTGGCAGTAAGGGAGACAGGGAGAGGCTGCTTGCAGAAGGTGGGGTTGGCACCAAGTCCTGGAGGAAGCCAGAAGGAGGAGGAGTGAACATGGAAAGATTCAATGGATTATCTTATTCAAGGATGAGGAAGGAGGCAGAGAATTTTGAGGAATATAAGAAGACAAGAGAGATAAGAGGAGGCCAGGCTCCTTTCCAGGAACCCTACAATTCAGCAATATGGTCCTCTTTTCTGTCCTTAAACACAGCTCTGCTTCACATTTCTGACTTTCACTGGCTCTCCCCAAGACTGGAAGTCCTTGAAGGAATCCGAGATCTCCCTAATCTCACCTTCTTCAAAAGATCTTGCCTTTCCTCCCATTCCTCCCCATACACACATCTCACTTCTAGGGTCTTCTACAGCAAGGACTATGACTTGAGGTTTTATACAAAATTGATGCTGGGAAAGTTAGCAGAAGTATGAACTTTATTACCATGTAGTACACCAAGAAGGCAAAATGAAAGCAGCACACACACACACACACATACACACACACACTCACACATTATACGACAACCTGCAGTGACAGAGATTGAAGGCACTCAGATCAAAGAGACCTGTACAATGCCAAGATGTTTGTGAGAGGACAGACTCACTGTGGGGTCTGAATAGATCAGAAGTGAGATTTGTTTGGTTGGGACAGACAATCAGTACCACATGTGAGAGGAAATTCATAATCAGACCTAGATATAGTGGAGAAATCCACCAGGAACACTTATGGATGAAGGAATCACAGACTCCAAGAGCAGATGCTAGCACATAGCCATGCAATCAGCTGACAATTCATTCAGTAGCTGAGGTTACTCACAGGAGCAGAATAAGTCAGGGCATATGAGAGTAGTGGCTGTCTATTGTTGCGTAAATGTTTTATGGTCCTTAGGATCACTTACCCTGAAACTCCATGTCAGAGTTCACTCAATTGTAACAAGAACATGACACAATGTATTTCAAAAATCACAGCTGTCACACCTTCCCTCTGAGATTACTTCTCCATTGCATTGTATATATTTTGAATATATGTGGCTATTCACACATTACCTTCCATTAGAATTGAACTCCCTGAAGGTAGGAATGGACATTCTTTTGTGATCAACATATAATAAATACTTTTTTGCTTGCTAACTGACTGATTGACTGAATAAGGGGGTGAGGGCCTGATCTGTGCTCTAGCAAGATCACTGACAGCTGAATGGAGGATGAATTGGAGCAGGGAGAGAAGAGGCAAAGAGGCCAACCAAGCAGGCATTGTTAGTCCAAGCGTCAGATGGCAAGAGTTTGCACTAGAGTGCTGGCAGAAATAGAAGGGAGAAGTGGCTGTATATGAGAGATGTAGCAAGGGTAGAATCAATAAGACTTGCAACAGATTGGATATAGGGGAAAGCGGAGAAAGTAGTAGATGATGACACCTACTTTGCAAGTCCAGGTGACTGGGAAGATGATGGTGCCTTTAACAAATAACAAGGACATTATGAAAAAGAGAGAGAAAGAAAAAAAGAAGGCACTGAACTCATTTATAAAGGAAGGAGAGTGTCCCAGAGAATGGTAAGTAACACCTACTGGAATTTGATTGCATGATAAAAATGGATTGGAAGATTCAAAGGAAGAGAAGTTACTGAGTGATGGTGGCAGAGGGGGAGTCTGGAACTGTAAGTGGGAAATAGGATTTTGGCTTCTCTGCAACGCAGGCATGGGTGAAAATGCAAGTAGTGGTGAAAATGGTCAGCAGGAAAGTTGTCATCAGGAAAAAGAAGTCAGTTTGGTGAGAACACATGGATAGAAGGGGTAAGAAAGGAAAGGGTTAAAAATCAAAATAGCTTTCTTTTTTATGGAGCAGGCAGAGAGCACAGTAAAAGGAGTAGATAAATTTAGAGTAAGAAACAATTACAAAAAATTGATACTTGGAAAGCTAATATGTAATTGTGGTTTTCTTACTATGCAGTACAGCCACCTGGAGTTAGCTCTACACAGTAGGACCATCTTGTTTTCTTCTTGTTTTGTAACCCCAGCACTTAGGACAGTGCTTGGTGCTTAATAAAAGGCTTATCTACCTGTCGGTCTGTTTGCCAGTTAATCATCAATTCATCCATCTAACCATCCACCCATCTATCTATCTAGAATCTGAGGATGAGGAAGAAGTGAATTTATTGGTTATAAGAAGCAGGGGCACAATATGAAACTGGGTCCTGTAGTAACAAATCTAGTACTTTTCCTACTACATCATGATTAGCTTGTGGGGAAGGTAAGAGATATATTATCTAGTCAGGAATTTATATTTATCATCATTCAACCACTCAGAGATCTGGAGATTCACTAGGGAAAAATATTTGTACTCACATTTTACTGCAATCAAATCTCACCTGAAGAACCCAAGGATGCCCAGCCTGTACTGGATGATGACCACTACCACATTCTGGGAGGCAGCCAGTATGGAACCATCATATATTAAAGCACCACCAACAATGAGAGCACCGCCATGGATCCACACCATCACCTGCAGAAATCAGACATGGTTTTCCTT
This sequence comes from Bettongia penicillata ogilbyi, assembly GCA_023548195.1. Taxonomy (NCBI): domain Eukaryota; kingdom Metazoa; phylum Chordata; class Mammalia; order Diprotodontia; family Potoroidae; genus Bettongia; species Bettongia penicillata. Next base: position 2,258,912 of record JAJHZJ010000373.1, on the reverse strand, counting down.
TCAACAAAAAAACCCACCAAGCATGGCTCTGCTGCTATCTTATGACTATTGACAAAGCAACTCTGGATGTGAATGAATTCACTTATCAGGATTCTGTATATCAAGAGGTGATGGGATTTATGTCAGAGCTACTCTCACATAAGAGCCCTCACCACTTGAGTGGGATGTTGCCCACCCTTGGAGGTTGCCTGGCAGAATCAGCTTCCTGAGGTCCTCCTGCTGTCCAAGATACACACAGAGCAAAACAGCCTCTTCTAAAGGATCCTTGTTCCCCCTAAAATAGGGAAAGGAGGCAGGAATTCTTCTTAGGGACACAGACCCAAACAGGCAATAGAGAATGCACCCTGAGCATTCAGCAATCTGGGTCACATCATCGTATGGGTGTTTCAACTGTGGCTCAGAGAATCTTTCTGTGTAACAGTAGCTGCTCTCTCAAAGCCAAGATAAGCTGCTAGAAGTTATGACCAGTACTAGACTATACCTTCTATTGGTTATTTTTTAAATTATTTTATTTTTAATTTATGGAAAGAAAACAAGCATTTCTATGCCATAGTAAAATTAAAAAAAAAATTCTTACAGATGAAACTGCAAATCTACTCTGTACAATTTGCTATTCCTTTTAAATAACCAAATTATCAAAGTAAGTATTTTCTTTTTTTCTTTTGGTTCTTATAGGTTACTCACTTTATAGGAAGAAGTTTCCTCTGTTTAAAACCTATCTTTAAAAGAGTTTACAAGTTCTTGGCCACCACAAGAAAAGCTGCTATAAATACTTTTGTACACATGGGACCTTTTTCCTTTTTTATGATTCCTTTGGGATACAGCCCTAGAAGTGGTATTGCTGGGTCAAAGGAAATGCACAATTTTTAGCCTTTTGGAAACTGGAAATAGAGGGAATGCTCATCAATTGGGGAATGCCTGAATAAGTTGTGGTATTTGAATGTAATGAAATACTATTGTGCTGTAAGAAATGAGGAACAGACAGACTTCAGAAAAACCGGGAAAGACTTATATGAACTGATGCCGAGTGAAATGAGCAGAACCAGGAAAACTTTATACACAGTAACAGCCACAGTGTGAGAGGACTGTTTCTGATGGACCAACCACTTCACAGCAATGCAAAGACCTAAAACATTCCCAGAGGAGTCTTGTGGCAAAATGCCGTCCACCTCCGGAGAGAGAACTCTGGAATCAGAATGCAGAATGAAGCAGACTGTTTTCTCTTGTGCTGTTTTGTTTTGTTTTGTTTTTTCTCATTCTCCCATTTGTTTAATTCCTCTACATAACATGACTAATGTGAAAATGTGTTTAATAAGAATGTATGTGTAGAGCCCATATAAGATTGCATGCCATTTCGAGGGGGGAGGAAGAGAAAATGTAAGATTTGCAGAAGTGAGTGTTGAACACTGAAAACAAATAAATTCATTAATTTTTTTAACAGACTTTACCCCATCACCTCCCCAGAAGCCTGTGTTTAATCCTTCCCAGTGTATTGGCATTTCAAGCATGGGGTGGGAGAGGGAGGGATGTCATTTCAAACTTATATTACTGACATGAAACAGGATTCTCCAGTTCCTACATAGGAGACCACAGTATTTTCAGCCAAGACTAAATGGTGGGGGGACATACCATGAGGAACTAACCAATCAGAGGGAAAAATCAATGATGTTCTTAAAAGCATAGTGTTGTTGCTGTTGCTGTTGAGTTGTGTCCAACTCTTTGTGACCTTGGATAAGGGTTTCTTACCAATGCTATGGGTGTGGTTGCCATATCCTACACCAGTGGATTAAAGCAAACAGAGGATAAGTGACTTGCCCAGGCTGACAGTTAGTGAGGACCTGAACTGAGGTCTTCCTTTCCGGAGACCCAGTGCTCTATCCACTGAGCCAAAAAGCTCAATGGACAGAATAGAATTTTGTCCTAAGTGTTAAATGTTGGTAGAGGAACAGATCTTGTGATCTCTATAACTAAAGTTACAAGACAAAAGACCTCCTGTGTCTGTTCAGATAGCACCATGGGCTTTCAAATGTATGGTTCCTTTTCTCAAAGCATTGGGATGCTGGATGCCTACGAGGTACGGAGAGCTGAAAGGCTTTTGCTCACATGGGAAGATTCTTTCCCTTCTATGGAATGTAGCAAGTGGTTAGTTGGAATTCTGTGGGGAACATAGACAGGAAGTAGACAAGATTGCTGCTGTATGAGCAAATGCAATGGAACAAATCCTGGACCCTGAGAAAGCCAAAGCATGGACTGGCTATGGTGAGGGCACACTTTACTGTGAGTAACTAAGTGCATGGAGACAACAGGAAGCCCTTCATGCAAGGGGGTTTGCCTTACACCTCCACCCCTTGTATGACCATCTTGATGGGTATGACTATGTACTGAGGAATTCTGTCTCAGGCAGGATCATTGGATCATTGATTTTAGAGCTGAAAGGGATGTTAGAGACTTCCTAGTGCAACATGCTGATTTGACAGATGAGGAAACTGAGGTCCAGAGAAGTTAAGTGACTTGCAGAAGGTCAAACTACTAGTAAGAAGCAGAGCTGGGCTTGACCTCAGGAATTCTTATTCTAAGGCCAATGCTCTGTTACCCTCCATTGGTTGGTTGCTACAATTCCCATCACCATTCCCACTCTCCATTCAAAACATAACCCCTTTGGGTGCAATAAAAATGAAGAAAGCTATATAAGGTCAAATTCTTTCTAGTATACCTGGTCTGAACCCAGCCCTGCTGAGTTTTGCCCAAGCAAGCTCAGTTTCTCTTGTACAAAAATTCCCCTCACATCAACTCCATATCCGCAACCTCGTAATCTACTCCTTCCTTCCAGGTGCCCCATATTCTCCTGGAAGCATGGCAATTCATTCCTTGTTTCCCTTTGCAGGGCTAGCATAGGTGCCATTTCCTCCAGTTTTCTCATCCTCCGAGCCTTAGAGTATTCCAAATTTCAAATTCCTTTTATGAAAGCAACTCTGATAATCCTATATTTAGGAACTTATTCTGTCATTATGGCATATTTATTCATTCAATAAATTTACTCAGCACCTACTATATGCAAGGTTCTGTGATGGGTATTTTGAATAAGACCACATCACTGCTCTCAAAATACTTTCAACGAGCCACAGGGTGAGGATAGTGATCCTAAAACTATATTACAGATTGATGTAGACTATTCGGGTACTTGGGTGTCACAAGCATAGTCCTGGGCTTCTCATCAGGGAGACTCATCTTTTCTGAGTTCAAATCTGCCATTAGATACTTACAAACCATATGACACTGGGTAAATTACTTGAACCTGATTACTTCAGGTTTCTCATTTGCAAAATAAACTGGAAAAGGAAGTGGCAAATGACTCCAATATCTTTGCCAAGAAAACTCAAATAGGGTCATGAAGAGTCAGACATAACTTAAAAATGCCTGAACTATATGATAATTCCCATAAGGGAGATCCAAAACAACATTAAGGTAGCACAAAGGAGAGAGAAAACACACCTCTCTTTGTATCCCCAATACTAAGGGGAAGGGTTCCAGGTTTGTAGAAATGGTTATTGAGTTGAATGTTGATTTTCTTGAGGTTCAGACAAGGCTTCAGGGGCAGGTGACATTTGAACAATTCTGTTCACTATCATTTTTTAAGAAAGGAAGCCTTTCCTCAATGATAGAAGGCTAGCCTTGGAGTGAGAAGGACTGGGTTCAAGTCCTGCCTTGGACACATAGGAGATAAGTGACCACAAAGAAATTACTTAGCATCTCAGTACACTAGACAAGCCAAGATTCTAAGGTACAAAAGAGGTACTTGTCTTCATCAACAGAGGGTGTTTTCACACAGTGAAGTTCCCTGCAGAAATGAGATGATTGATCTAGACAGGATCAAGAATTGTTTGGAAGATACCATTTTCTCAGTGCTTTGCTCTGCTTCCTTAGCAATAATAATCTGTAGCAGAAATTGACATCATTTCAGATCAGAACCAACTCCCTGAAGTTATTTCATTTCCAATCAAGTTCAACTCTCCATGACCCCATGTGGGGTTTTCTTGGCAGAGATGGTAGAGTGCTTTGTCATTTCCTTTTCCAGCTCATTTTACAGATGAAGAAACTGAGGCAAACAGGGTGAAGTGACTTGCCTGGGGTCACACAGCTAATAAATGTCTGAACCCAGATGTGAACTCAGGAAAATGAGTTTTCCTGACTCCAGGCCTGGTACTCTATCCACTGTGCCACGTAGATGCCTTGAAGTAATAAGGAAGCAGATTTCAGTCAAAAAGGAGGAAACATTTGCTAAACACGTGAGTTGTTGCCCAAGATTAGAGTTGATTACCTTGACAACTAGTGAACAACCTGACCTGGACCACTTTAGGGAAGGCTAGGTGACTGGTCAAAGATACTTAGATAGGATGACTGTTCCCATGCTAGTGGGATCTCCAAGGGCCCACTCAGTTCTGATGCCCTAGGATTTTCATTCCCTGTTGTGGAAGTTACAGAGATCTGACTTACCGGCAATCCAGCTCCCTCCTTTGCATGGACAGGAACATGGATATTGAGGTACAAACAGTCCTCGGAATTCTCCATAATAGAGATGTTTACATCCATGATGCTTGCTGTTTTTTCATTGAGAGTGACATCCTGCAAACAACTGGAAAATCCAAGAGATGATTGATCTGAATGGAATCACACGGCGATAAAAATTATAATAATGGACTAGTGCTTTGAGGTTTGCAAAGCACTTTACAAACAGGAATTCATTTAATCATCACAATACACTTGAGACGTAGGTGATATTATTATCCCTATTTTACAGATGAGGAAACTGAGGCAAGTGTAGTAATTCGTCAACATTTCACAACTTCCGTTTCAGCTGACTTGTCCAGAGTCACAAAACTAGTAAGTATCTGAGACCAAACTTAAACTCAGGACTTTCTGACTTGGGACACAGAATAATATCCACCGAGTCACCTAGATGCCTCTAATATCTCTTAGCATTTGTTTTTCTATCTGTATCAATATGTGTTCGAACTACTTCACAGTATTTTTCTAAAGTAGGTTATTCTCTAAAGTCCAAAGATATGTGAACTATTATCATTAAGCAATTATTTGAGGCCTCACAGCCCAGGAAACATTCATTCCTTCAACAAATATTTAACAAATGTCTACTTTGTGCAGAGCACACAGGGACAAAATTTGGGTAAGAAATGATGGTGTGTTTTGCTTATCTGGTAAGAAAAGGAGAGAGGGTGGTGCTTACATGGGAGGATGAGCAGTGGCATCTCTCACATTACTCCATGAATCTGGTGGTTGGGGAGGAGAGAACCTCAGGGCCCCCACAGGGGGTTTGGCAAATGGGATTCCCAGGAAAACATTGACATCTTTGTCAATCCCCTTGACACTGATTTGAGTCCCTTGGACCTGTCCAGACTCAGTGGTTCTGATGAGGTCATCTGCATGATGCCCTGTGAACAAAGGGGAGAGAAATCCTCAGGGACAGAGGCTGATCTGATTTCAAAATGCCCCATCTCCCTTCCCCCTATCATTTTTTTATTACATGGGAACACAAGCCTCCTCCAATTTCTGCCATAAATCTTTTCATTTCCACTAAAGATCTCTAGGAATGGGGAGCTTACTCCAGATAAGGGTTATTTGCACTTTTACACAACTCTGGCACTGACTCAGTAGCTGTCCAGCTTTGGGGATCCAGAGTTTCAAGATCAAAGCAACTGCTCCCAAAAATCCCACCCCCATCCCAGCTTAGGAAAGCACAGAGCTAAAAATCAGTGCCATATAGTTTATCGCTATGATCCAAGTGAAGAAAGACTTAATGAGCACCTACTATGGGCAATATCCTCAGGTCTGAATTGAGGATAAATTGGAAGGAATTTACATTCTCCTAGAGAACCAAGAGCTAGGAAGACAAGGGAGAACTGTAAAGGAGAGATCTTGGCAAAGAGCTAGGAGAAGATATGAGGAGAGTCAGGAAAAGTTCTGAAACAAGTGCAAGGGCCCAAGGTGGGTCTTTAATGAACAGTCTTCAACAGACTGTTGAACAGTCTTCAATAGACTGAGAGAAGTGCTTTCTGGCCATGGGAAAGACAATAGACAAAGAAGAGCTACAGAGGAGGACAGGGCAAGAAAGGCAGATGGAAAGTAGCTACATTGGCATACAGTACCTGTGAGGAAGAGTCGTATTCCTGATTTCCAATCCAGCCTCAGACATTTACTAGCTGTGTGACCCTGGGCAAGTCACTTCATCTGTTTGCCCTCAGTTTGCTTATCTTTCAAATGGGCTGGAGAGGGAAATGCCAAATTGACTCCACTATATTTGCCAAGAAAAATCCACATGGGATCACCAAAAGTCAGATATGATGGAAAAACAACTGAACAACCACACAACGAGTATGAATATAGTAGTAGGTGATAAGGTGCAAAGTACTGGGTATGTCTCAGAGGACAGGGAGTCTAATCACAGGTCTCCCACTTACTGCCTCTCTGATCTTCTTATGGTTCTTTTCCCTTCCTGAAGTCTGTTTCTCCTCTTCTACTAAATGGGAAAAGGGCATTAAATTCAGTGGTCCTTAAAATTCCTTCCAGCTCCTCATCCTACAGTCCAAGAACTGGAGATTGCTCAACTGTCAGGGCACAGGGCCAAATTCTGCCTAGATTGGAAAGACAAGGGGCAGGTATGCCTCTGAAAGATTAGCACTCCTGTTTTATCAAAAGAGATCACAGTATAACCCAAGATAAAATGGACAGGCATGACTTCAACATACATCAGGTGGGCCTCAGTGTCTCCTCTATAATAATAGTGGTTTGGGAAGATGAAAATAAAGAAATAACCCAAATCTTCCAGCTTCTGGGTTAAGAACTCACTATTTTATTAAAAAAAAAACTCAGAAAACTGGAAAACAGTATGCCAGAAACTAGCCATAGGCAAGCATCTCACACCATATACTAAGAAAAGGTCAAAATTGGCACGTCATTTAGACATAAACAGGGGATACCATATGCAAATTAAGGAAACAAAGAAGAGTTTATCTGTCAGATCTATGGAGAAGGGAAGAATTTATAACCAAACAGGAGATAAAGAACACTGTGAAATGCAAAATGAATCATTTGGATTACATTATATTGAAAAGGTTTTGCACAAACAAAACCAACATAACTCAGATTAGAAGGAAAGCAGAAAGATGGGAAGTGATTTTTATAGCAAGTATTTTCTGATAAAGGCCTCATTTCTCAAATATATAGAGAACTGAGTCAAATTTATGAGAATACAAATAATTTCCCAAATAATAAATGTTCAAAGGGAATGAAAAGGCAGTTTCCTGATGAAGAAATTAAAGCTATCTATAGCCATATAAAAATGCTCTAAATCACTACTGATTAGATAAATTCCAGTGAAAACAATTCTGAGGTACCACCTCACACCTATCAGATTGGTTAATGTGACAGAAAAGGAAAATTGATAAATTCTTTAGAAGAGGTGGGAAAATTGGAACCCTAATGCACTGTTGGTGGAGTTGTGAAGTGATCAGAACATTTTGGGAAAACATTTGGAATTATACCTAAAGGGCAATCAAACTGTGCATATTTTGTGATCCAGAAAAGCACTACTAGATCTATATCCCAAAAAGATCATTAAAAAGGAAAACAGAGTGATATATCCAAAAATATTTGCAGCAGCTCTTTTTATGGTGGCAAAGAATTGGAAATTGAGGGGGATGCCCATCAATTGGGGGAAGGTTGAACAACTTGTGGTATATGAATGTGATGGAGTACTATTGTGCTAGAAGAAATGATAAGCAGGCAGATTTCAAAAAAACCTGGAAAGATTTAGAGGAACTGATGCTGAGTGAAGTGAACAGAAGCAAGAGAACACTGTACACAGTATAAGCAACATAGTGCAATCATCTTCTGTGAATGCCTCAGTTCTTCTCAGCAATACAGTAATCCCAGACAATTCCAACAGCTGGATGGAAAATGCAGCCCACATCCAGAGAAAGAACTATGGAGTCTGAATGCAGATCAGAGCACACTATTATCACTCTTGCTATTTGTGACTTTTCCCTTTTGTTCTGCTTCTTCTTCCACAACATGATTAATTTGGAAACATGTCTAAATTATTGCAAATAACCTACATCAGATTGCCTGCTATCTTGGGGAGAGGGGCTATAAAGAAGTGGAGGAGAAAAAAATTTGAAATTCACAATCTTATTAAAAATGAAAGTTGAAAACTACCTTTACATGTAATTAGAAGAAATAAAATGCTATAAACTGAAAGAAAGGAAAGAGAAGAGGAGGGAAGGGAAGGGAAGGGAAGGGAAGGGAAGGGAAGGGAAGGGAAGGGAAGGGAAGGGAAGGGAAGGGAAGGGAAGGGAAGAAGAGGAGAGGAGAGGAGAGGAGAGGAGAGGAGAGGAGAGGAGAGGAAAGGAAAGGAAAGGAAAGGAAAGGAAAAAGGAAAGAAAAAAAGAAAAGAGAAAAGAAAAGAAGCTGTACCACATTTTCTCAGGCAGAGAGCTCCTACTTCTAGTCTATAAAAAAGACCCTCCTCTCCCCAATTCTCACTCTTATCTACCTCCTTGAAAGCTGGTAGAAGAGTTTCTGTACACCATCCAGAAACTGATAGAAGAGTTTTTGTACATGATACATGGAGAGGGCACTTTCTCAGCAGCAAGCCTAGTTTGGCCTCCTGAAATCAAACTAGCAATAATCCTTCACCCATAGCCCACCCAGCCAATCAATCAGTGAGAGAAAAAACAATGCACAAGCCCCATATCTCCAAGGGGAAAATCAAAGGACTCCTCCCCCATTCCCCTAGAAATCATCCTCTCCTCTGGGTCAGCCTGGCACAGCTGTTCACCTGGGGCTTGAATCAGGACACTCAGGATCCCCAAAGTCAGGACCTTGGGCAGCAGAAAAGTCTTCCACATTTTTCCCTCTGCACAGCCTTCTGGTTTTGCCTAAATCAGATCCCAGACCTGATCTTATATACAAAAAGAACTGCAACAAAGGTCACTGCATGGGAAACTGGGCTAAAGATTACATAACGAATTTCCTTGTGGGAACTTGTCTTAGAGATATTTGAGTAAAAAAAAATAGAATGAATGCCTAAAGGCTAAAGACAGGTCTAAACATCCATCCATCCAGCAAGGATACACTAGTAAATGTGTACTAACAAGCTCTCTGGAAAACAAAACCAAACAAAAAAATCTACTCATGACACACTCTTAAATTTATTCTCTTTTAGTAATATTTTTTTCCAACACTTATGTCTAGATAATTAACAAAAAACGATAAATCAAGCCATGACTTACAGGATTTCCTGATTTCAGAGGCACAAATTGACAATGTGTTCACAAGAGTCAATCTGAAGCTGCCCCCACCACTGCAACTGAAATGCCAAGGGTCCAAATTCGAATCACACTACCTAACCACCCTGCCTCCCAGTTTCTAGAGTCTTCTATGACCTTTCTCTCCTTGAAGTTCTTCAGTTCCTTAGTTTTTCTTCCTGACCCCATTTGGGGTCTCCTTAGCAAAGATACTGGATTGGTTTGCCATTTCCTTCTCCAGCTCACTTTACAAATGAGGAAACTGAAGTCAACAGGGTTAAGTGACTTGCCCAGGGTCACACAGCTACTGAGTAGAGGAAGGTTTTGAACATACAATGCTAAGCTCTAGGGATACCAACAGAAAAGATAGCCCATGCCCTCTAGGAGCTGATATTTTGATGGAGGGAAACAACACATAAAGAATAGGGGTGGGGGTGGAGGTAGGGGTAAGAGAAGAAGGTATCGTTCAGAAATTATTGGGAGAGTAAGGTGTGTGGTATAGAGAGGAAATGATGAAGAATTAGACCATTAGTCTTGATACCTGTCCTGAAAGAATTCACAGGGACCCTTTCTGCAAGTTATATAAAAGGCACTTACTGGGATGACATGCCCAGCAGGTCTGCTCCCCATGGGAGGCAGAATACCAGGGCCCTGATCCCCATAGGAGACAGCACTGAACCAGGTTGTTTGTCTGCTCTATAGACAGTAAAACAGGATAGGGTGAGGGGAGAACTACTACAGTTTAAGAAAATGGTAGGGAGACCAGGAGAGGGGAGGTGAAGCTGCTCTGGGATGTCAGGAATTTTGGGAATGCATACAGATGCATTCAGATACTGTGGGGGCTTCACTGGATAATCTTCTTGAGGTCAGGTGGTGATCCATGAGCACTTTCTGCCTGGTCACACCCTTCATCCTATCTCCTATCTCACATCCTACATCCTGCCTGCACCATCTGCCTCAAACACTCTATCTACCTCATCAGAATGGAGACATGATTGGCTAGGGTCTGCTCCTTAAAATGGAGGTTTTGAAGGGCTCCTGTCATGCAGAATCTGGCACCTTGCCAGGCTGCCCATTCTGCTTCTTGACAGATCTAATCCTCAGCACACCTTTCCTGGCATCAGGCCTCATTTTGCCTCTTTGCAATATCTACCCCATCTTGCTGGTCCTGCCCTTTGAGAATCAAACAAAGCAAGTCAAATCCCTCCTCCTATGATGATCTTTCAAGTTTCAAGATCAAAGCCATGTGATCCAAATTCTTAATGGGCATGAGGCAAAATCTCCAGGGTGATCCTTGTGTGCTAGCCCTCGCATGACTACTTCTCAGGTGTGTTGTACAGGATGGTTCTTGTCCAGGTAGAAATGAGTCTAGGTGGCTTTTCAGGCGTCTTTTGATCTTGAGACTGTTGTTTACTCAGTTTCCACCCATTCTCCCATGGAGGACTTGGAGCTGCCAGTAAGACTCCAAGTAGATAGACAACATGACTTCGAGAACCTTCCCCAGGAATAAGGATCAGGACAGCCTCACATCCCTCCTCATGCTTTCTGGGTTAAATAAATGAAAGAATGCTCCAAGTCTCTAATAATAAGAGAAATGCAAACCAAAACAACCAGAAAACTGAAAGAAATGACAGAACATGAGAATAGTCAGTGATGAAATCGTTGTGAAATCGATGTGTCCATCAATGCATTGTTGGTGGAGTTGTGAACTGGGCCGACCATTCTGGAAAATGATTTGAAATTAATAGCAATATTAGATAAAAATAGCTGGTTTTGTTTGTTTAATAGTGAATAGTTTAATAATTTAAGGTTTACACAGTGCTTTATAATATTATCTCATTTGATCCTAGCAAGAATCCCAGGAGGTAGGTGCTGTTATTATCGTCATTTTACAAATTAGTTAACTGAGGTAAACAGAGGTTAAGCAACTTGCTCAGGGTCACACAGGTAATAAGTGTCTGGAGTCTGGATTTGAATTTAGTACTTCCTGACCCCAGGTCCAACATTCTATTCATTGCACTGCCTAGTAGATTAATTATGCAAAGAAAGTTTCTTAAACAAAGATCAAAGCTGAACTAGGAGGCTGAAGGTTAGCAGGGAGTCAGGAAGTAGCTCTAGGACTGTGGTTGTCCTGTGGAGTGGTTAGAGACCTATCTGGGTATAGACTGAGCTATTTGTCTGTAGTTACAGTGGATGAGTGTGATGGTGAATGAAGAGGGGAAAACAGTACTGTAAGGAGACTGAGCATTCAGTATGAGAGGGTTTAACAAATAATGATGATAGCTCGCATTTATATAGAGCTTTAAGATTTGCCAGACACTTTACAAATATGTTCTCACTTGAGTCTCACAACAACGCTGGGAAGTATAAGGTATTATTATGAACTCCATTCTACAGATGAGTGCAGAGAGAGGTTCCATGCCTTCCCAGGGTCACACTGCTACTAGCTGAGGACCAGATATGAGGTCAGATCTTGACTCCAAGCCCCTCACTTTATCCACTGCTCCACTAGCTCCCTTTTAGTGAGTGTAGGGAGACAGTTGGAAGGGACGGTTCTGCTTCTGGTTGTCTGCAGCAGCGAGGAGGGCTGAGATCGATTCAGCCTGATGATGAAAACCCTCCAGAATCCAGCTGCCCTATGGGACTTTCCAGCCCAGCTGCCTATTACATGACTCTCCATCTCTTGCCTGAGATTTTGACAGGTGTTTCTCCATGCTGGGAGGGCATCCCCTTCTCACCCTTCTTGGCGGAGACTAACTTTTCTTTAAAGTACAGCTTAGGTTCTTCCTTGTACCTGGGACCAGCCCTGCTCCCCATGCCTGTCGAGGCTCTATCTCTCTGTGTCGTTTCTCTCTCCTTTTGTGTTTCTCTCTTTTTGTCTATCTGTGTCTCTCTATCTCTGGCTGTCTCTCTTTGCATACATTTTGAATTCACTTCCATATGTACTGTGTTCTCCCAATCCCTTGAGAACAAAGAGTCTTTCATTCTTTTTCTCTTTCTTTGTTCCTCCCTTCCTTGCTTCCTTCCTTCCTTCAGTTTCTCTTCTTGTTTCTCTCTTCCTTCCTCTGGTCCTTTTTTCTTTCTATTCTTCTTTCCTTCATCTCTTTCTTCTTCCTTCCTCCCTCCCTCCCTTTTTCTTTCTTTCTTTGTTTCTTTTTCTTCTTTCCTCTTTTTCTCTCTTTATTCCTTCCTTCTTCTTTTTCTCTTTTTTATTCCTTTCTCTCTTTTTTCTCCTCAGATTTCATCTTCCTTCCTTCTTTCCTGCTTTCTTTTCTTTCTTTCCTTTCTTTCTTTCTTTCTTTTCTTTCTTCCTTCCTCCCTCCCTCCTTCTCTCCCTCCCTCCCTCCCTTCCTTCCTTCCTTCCTTTCTTTCTTCCTTCCTTCCTTCCTTCCTTCCTTCCTTCCTTTCTTCCTTCCTTCCTTCCGTTCTTTCTTTCTTTCTTTCTTTCTTCCTTTCTTCCTTTCTTCCTTCCATCCTTCCATCTTTCCTTCCATCCTTCCTTCCTTTCTTCCTTTCTTCCTTCTTTCCTTCCTTCCTTCCTTCCTTTCTTCCTTCCTTCCTTCCGTTCTTTCTTTCTTTCTTCCTTTCTTCCTTTCTTCCTTCTTTCCTTCCATCCTTCCTTCCTTCCTTTCTTCCTTCTTTCCTTCCTTTCTTTCTTTCTTTCTTTCTTTCTTTCTTTCTTTCTTTCTTTCTTTCTTTCTTTCTTTCTTTCTTTCTATATCCCCAGCTCCTAGCTCAATGACCTACATACAGTGGATTGCTGAATAAATATTTGTTGTAGTGAATTGAATTGAATTGAATTCCATGGGGGTAGATGACAAGAAATTTCTTCCTGGCTGAGATTTGAGGACTTGGTATTGAGCAGGTCCAAGAGGAGGAAAGCAGCTTCCCTGGGGGTGTTTGAGCTCCATCTTACAGGCGCCCAAAACTAGCTTGGAAAAGTTGGCCCAAACCATCCAGTCCCATCTACGCATATGTCATACTGCTGTTGCATTTATTCTCTTCATATACTTACTGTATAGACACTTAATTTCTCCATTAGGACATAAGATCCTAGAAATTTAGGATTTTTCATTCTTTGTATTTGTATCCCAGCTCCTGGCACACTCTAGCATATGGTACATGCTTAGTAATTTTTTGTTGTTTGTTTAGTATACTATACCTACCCCCATTAGACTATAAGCTCCTTGGGGGAAAATGCTTCTCCCCTAAATTTTGTATGCTTTCCACCATCCCTCATAATCCTGTGCATGTGGTTGACATGATACACCTTTGGAGTCTCATGCCATAACAATGAGAAGCAACAGCCAGTGCCACAGAAAGAGGGCTGCTCTTGAAGTCAAGCAACACCTGGGTCTCCATCATATATTAGAATATTAGTTGAGTGACTTTCGGTCAGCGGTGTGGCTCTACCACCAGTGCTGTCCTAGTTCAGGTTTGATTTTGGAATGAAATGAGGCACTTGTAAGTCACTGAACATTTAGAGATTTACTTTGCCCTGGCCCAGCAAAGACATGCAACAATTACTCAAGGCCACTTAGATCCTCTGTAAGTGGCCTCCCTTGTCTCCAAATGGAAAGCAACCTAGTCAGTCATTAGACTGCAGTGATTCAGGAGGTCTGGGCACCCACCCAGTCTGAGAGGCTCAAACTCCTTGAAGCTGGGAGTTTAGATGCCCTTAACTAGCAGGAAGCCTAGTCAGGGAAGGTGGGGCCAGTCAGATCCCAGGGACAGGTTTGTTTTCTTTTAAGTAAAGCCTTCCCACACTATGGGAGAGTGGAAAGAAGTTGAGTCATGGTGACACTGGTCCTATAACACTTTGGGTGAGCCACTTGGTGTATCTGAGTCTCACTTTCCTCACTTGTAAAGTAAGAATAATTCTTATATACTTACCTCATAGGGCTATGGAGAAAAAAGTGCTTTCTAACAAGTCCTATAGAAATGGAAACTAGCATGACATTTCTCTATGCTCAGAACCAACTTGCATGCTTCACTCTCTTCTGAAGGAGAGGTCTAAAAAGACCTTTCTATGTGCTGTGTCACTTCATCCTCAGAACAGCCTGGTGAGATAGGTGCTGTTATTATCCCCATTTTATGGGATGAGGAAACTAAGGCAAACAGAGGTTAAGTGACTTGCCCAAGGTCACACAGCTGACCCTGTGTCAGTAAGTGTCTGAGTCAGGATTCAAACTCAAATCTTCCTAATTCCAAGTCTCATGCTCTGTTTTCCACTGGGTCACCTAGCTACCCTTGGAAGATTGGCATGGAGAGAGGGGGGAAATCCAAAGATAGAGTCAGAATACCCAGGGATTCTAACATATATCAGCAATGTTACCTTAAGCAAGTCACTTCTCATTCATGTCCCTTAGTTTCCACATCTGTAAAATCAGGATAATTGCCCTACCCATCTCCTAGGGCTGTTTGTAGAATGTAACTTAAATGCAAACAATTATGAGTCTTTTGCGGTATTGTTTTCTTATTATGCTTAATCATTGTAAAATGCTGTAGCTATAATATCGTGAAGAGAAGCAGTACATCAGAATGAAGAATGAGACAGTGTTCTCTGGATATGGCCAATGTAGAAATTTGTTTTGATCGATTAAGCAGGTTTGCAGTGAGTTGTGTTTTGATTGTGTTCTCAATGTTGGGATTGGAGTGGGAGGATAAAATAAAATGTATACCATATATGTCTATGTGTATATATATGCATATATGTATAAATATGTACACACATGTATGTGTACACATATATAAATTATATTACGTATGTACACATACATAACTTGGGAATTCTGATCAACACAATGATGGACCATAGTTTCCCAAAGATTCATGAAGAAATGTGATGCTCACCTCCTGATTCAGAAGTGATAGATTCAGAGCACAGACTGAGACATGATTTTTTAGACATGACCAATGAGAAATTTTATTTTGCTGGGCAATACTTGCTTATAACGGGGGTTTTGTTTTTCTTGCTTTTTCAGTATGTGGGGAAAGGGAAGGAGGAAGAGAGAGGAGACTGATCTTTGTTTAAAAATCAAATAAAATTTTTATTAAGAGAAGCAGTACAGGGGCAGCTAGGTGGCACAGTATATGGAGTACCAGTTCTGGAGTCATGAGGACCTGAGTTCAAATTAGACATCAGATCTTATTGGTTGTGTGACCTTGGGCAAGTCACTTAACCACAATTGTCAGATTGAGAGAAAGACAAAGAGAGACAGAGAGAGAGAGAGAGGAGAGAGAGAGAGAGAGAGAGAGAGAGAGAGAGAGAGAGAGAGAGAGAGAGAGAGAAGAAGCAGAGTGTAAGTGGAGGACCTTTGGCCTTGGAGTCAGGGTGACATGGGTTTAAGTCCTAACTCTGACACATATGGACATGTCACTTAACCTCTCAGTGTCACACACAACTCTATGGCCATTGATTGTAGAAGAGTTGCTGGTAGGCATCAGTGGAATGACTTTGAGGAGACAAATTCTTGGAGGTGGGGCGCTGTCCTCCAAGGGAATGCTCACAGAGTGTTCTCAGGAACTTGTCCTTGAATCTTTTTTTTTTTCCAGAAGTCCAGCTGGTGAGAAGTAAGGTATTTATCTTCTTATATAAACAAAAATAATCTTTCAAGAGGAGAATCTCTTTGGGGAGTTGCTGGTGTATGTCTCTTCTGACAAAGGAAAGTATATCAATTTTCATAAAAAGGAAAAAAATGCAAGTTCTGAAGCCAGCAGCTCTGGGGTGTCTAAGCAGGGTGTGTATCACTTCCAGCCTCTAGCCCAGTCTGAAGGTGACAGAGGAATGAGGCAGGAAAACCAGACCCTACAATTCTGCTGCTCAGAGCCAACGGAGTTTTCCAAAACAAAAACAAAAATCCTTGGGGAAAACTGGAAAGCAGTCGAGCAGAAAATTAGGTTTGAACCAAAATCTCATGACATATAGCACAATAAACTCCAAATTAATGTGTGATTTAGATATAAAAAGACACATAGACAAATTAGAGGATCATAAAAGGGGATTATGTTTGTGGCTTTGGGCTTATTTAAAACTATGTAGTTCAGTCATTTCTGAGTCATTTCTGACACTTGGTGACCTTATTTGCAGTTTTTCTTGACAAAGATATTGGAATGGTTTGTTGTTTCCTTCTCAGCTTATTTTATACTTGAGGAAATTGAGGCAAACAGAGTTAAGTAACTTGCCCAGGGTCACACAGCTAGTAAGTATCTGAGGTCACATTTGAACTCAGGTCCTCCTGACTACAGGGTTAATGCTCTATCCACAAGCTACCTAACTACTCACGTTACTATATTTATTTACTTCTGGATCTTGTGTACTCAATCTGTTCCACTGATTGGCTTTTTTGTTTTTATCACCAGTACCAAAAATGTTGGCATCTTCTTGGTAGTATGGTTTGAGATCTAGCACTGCTAGGATCACTTTCTTACTACTTTTTTTCATTATTTTCTCTGAGATTCTTTGTTCTTCCGGGTAACCATTGTTATCATTTTTCCTAAACATACAGGTAATCCTTTGGCAAATTGATTATTGTGGAACTGAATAAATGAATTAATTTAGGCATGTTTTATGTTGGCATGACCTAACCATAAGCAGTTTATATCATTTCATCTATTAAGACCTCTGTTTGCGTGTTTTGTAGTTGTCATCTTATGTTTCCCATGTGTCTTTTTAAGTAGATTCCCAAATATTTTATATATTCTGTAGTTATTGTAAATAAAATTTCTTTTTTGATCTCTTCCACTGAGTTTTATTGGTAGTACACAGTTAAGCTAATGATTTATGTGAAATTACTTTATATCTTGCTACTTTCCTAGTTAATTATTTCAGTTAATTTTAGGTGAATATTTGGGGTTCCCTAAATGGATTGTTAATATCATCTGAAAAGTGATCATTTTGTTTCATCTTTGCCTATACTTGCCTGTAATTTGCCTCAATTACTTTTTTCTTATTTTATTGCTGCAGGTAGCATTTCTACCACTACTCCAAATAAAAGTAATGGATATCATTGCTAAAACCTTGATGTTACTGGGAAAGGCCTCTAGCATTTCTCTGTTACATATAATACTGGTCTTTGATTTTAGATGGATATTATTTACATATTAAAAAAAATTTCATGTATTGATTTTTTTAAAAACATGAATAGGTATTGTAGTCTATGAAAAGATTTTTAGCATCTATTAATATAAATATATGGGAGCCAAGATGGCAGAGTAAAGGCCACTCAGCTGAGCTCTCTCCCAAATCCCTCCAAATACCTTTTAAAATGACTCTAAACAAATTATCTTACATGAAAGAGGCAAGAAAAAGCTTTTGCAGCAGAGGAGAAGAGGTGGAAGATAAGGGGTAGTGAGTGAACCTTAACTCTCATCAGAATTGACTCAAAGAGGAAATAACATACACATTCAATTGGATATAGAAATCTACTTTACCTTACCAGAATATTGGGGGAAGGGGATAAGAAAGGGCAGGGATGAAGGGAAGGCAAATTGGGGGAGAAGGTAGACAGAAGCAAAACATTTTTGAGGAGGGACAGGGTGAAAGGAGAGAGAGAATAGATTAAACAGGGCAGGGAACAGGATAGAGGGAAACAGTCTTTCACAGTGTGACTGTTATGGAAGTGTTTTGCATGACTACACATGGATAACCTATATTGAATTGCTTGCCTTCTCAGTAAAAAAGGGTGGAGACAGAGAAATTCAAAGTTTTTTAAATGAATGTTGAAATTGTTTTTACGTGTAAAAAAAGAAATTTTCCCTACCAAAAAAAATTTTATATACATATATATGTATGTATGTGTATATATGTATATGTATATAGGTGAATATATATATATGTATATAGATATATATATATATATATATATATGGTCTATTATGTTTATGCTTTACCTTTCATTGGCTCCCAGATTGGCTCTAAATCTTTGGGATAAATGATTCTTTTCTACAGGTAGGATGGGCTGAATGACTTCATCACAGGATAATGGAGCTGGAGTTTTAAGACATCTATAAGCCATCTAATCTAATCCCTTCATTTAAGAAAAATGTGGAAATTGAGGCTCAGAGAGAGTGTCTTGCCTGGTATGACACAGTTTTTAAGTATCAAAGGTAGGATTTGAACCCACAACTTCCTGATTCCAAGCTCAGAATCTGATCCACTAAACCAGGCTACCTCCCTTCTATCCCATCATCATAAGGTCCCATCTGATTATCAGTAAAATTTTTCTCCCACACTAATAATAATTGAGTTGAAATATTTGATCTAAAGTGTAATATATTTAGTAGATAATGAAGAATGACTCAAAGGAAAAGCTGGAGATTGCTGAGGAGTGGTAATAACCAAAATGATTTGGGCTTAGGACTCATGCCTCCTTCTGGGCATCTGGGTCCATGGCTTCCTTCTTCTGAGGCAAGCTCTTCAGCCAGAAGTCCAGCCTCTCTGCCTTCAGGCCCTTTCCCACAGAGATCTGGAGATCCAGCTGCAGGTATTCTTCATTCTGGTTATAGGCTGGCCACTGGAACAGGTCTGCACCATTTGGGTCCCTAGAGACCAAAAGAACCATATAGGTTCAGGAAGAAGAGAGGTCGGTGACTTAGCTTGCTTATCGAGCTGGTGTGTTTAATCAAAGAACTGTCAAGTCTGAGAAGTTGGGGGTGGGGAGGAGAAAGGACGGGAGGTGGCAGCCAGGGAGGTGAGACCTGTTCACCTATATTGAAGGAGGCTGCTTACTCTCTCATGTGGTTCTTTGTGGGGACGTGTTCCAAGTGGAGAGTAAATAACAGCAGAGCTAAGATTTGAAGTCTGCTGAGGCCAAACCCAACAATGTCCTGTCCCAGACCACATTCTGCTACTTCTCAATGAAAAAGACAGGTCCCAGGGACTCAAGGGGAATGGTGTGGGCTACATAGGGTGCCTCTCATCCTAGTGTTTCTTCCAAGGGGAGCAGATGCTATTCCTGAGCCATGAGCTAGAGGAAAGGCTGGGTTTGCTCACCAGACCTTACTCAAATGGTGATAGATTATTTTGTTTGTATATAAGTCACAGAATTTCTTTCTTTCCACTATGGAACAAGTAGGCAAGTGGCCCCTCCTAGGGAGCCTTGCAAGAACTGTTGGGAGACCAAGGAGGCAGGATCCTCACCCATTTCGAGCAAAGTTTGCCCAATAGGTCATTATCTTCTGACTGAGGAGTTTTTCCTCTTCTGTTGCTCCATGTAAAACTAAAAACAGGAAAGGAAATACCTCCATTTAGGTCAACATTAGGTATAAAAGTTTCCCTCATCCCTACATTCCCCTCTCCCTTTTCAACTCCTCCAAATGATCCTGTTCAGGCCACCAAAGTCTACAACAGCACAGTACAAGTTCTGAAGCATTTGCCTATGGCCCCTACCCCAGACAGTGCCTGCATTCAAGATCTCTGCCTGGGGCAGTGCAGGCAGGCTCAGCAGCAGTAGCTGACCCATAAGGTCATTGGCCATGGCAAGTCATGTCACAGATAAATGGATAAACCGGCCTTCCAATTCTGCCAAGACAGGAACAAAGAGGTGAAAATAGGGAGAGAAGACTTCAAAAAACATAGATTTGGGACCATCAACAAACAGTAAGTCCCAAGATTGCTAAATGACACTTTTGCCCAACAAATAGATGTACTACTGGAGATATTGAAGCAAAAATTAATAGAAGGAAGGAAGGAAGGAAGGAAGGAAGGAAGGAAGGAAGGAAGGAAGGAAGGAAGGAAGGAAGGAAGGAAGGAAGGAAGGAAGGAAGGAAGGAAGGAAGGAAGGAAGGAAGGAAGGAAGGGAGGGAGGGGAGGGAGGGAGGAGGGAGGGAAGGAGGGAGGGAGGGAGGGAAGGAGGGAGGGAGGGAGGGAGGGTATCCTTCCAGCACATTGAGCTGAGCCTCGGTGGTGGATTTATGGAAGCAATGGGACAAGAATCATACAGGATGAGATGGTGTGACAGTTTAGGGTCTACACCAAAGAAGAGAATGAGGGCATTGATAAGGTCACAAGTTCATTGACATACAGATATGTGGTTTTATTGGGACGTGGAGCCAAGATGGCAGAGTAGAAGGACATACCTACTATAGCTTTCCCCCCATAGCCCATAAAATACCTGTAAAAAAATGACTCTAAACAAATACTAGAGCAGCAGAAGCCCCAAAATGAAGATGTGAAACAGATTTCCAGGCCAAGGCAGCATGGAAGGCCAACAGGAAAGATCTATTGCACTGGGCTTGGAACAGAGCACAGTACAGCCTAGGCCACATGGCTAGGCAGGCATAACACTGGAGCAGGCTTCAGGGCATGGAAACATGGGCAGTAGCTATGGTTCCCAGATTTCTCAACCCACAAATGCCAAAAACAACTTCAAAGGTCAGTGAGAAATCTCTTTCATCTGAGTGAGAAGGGACTAGGGTCCAGTCCTAGCCCCAGCCCCAAGGCAGCAGAAGTCACTGTGGCACAACATCCATTTTTGGAGCCTTCAGCCTAAAGACCCCGGGGGAATCGAGCAGCTGATCTGGGTCTCAGTCCTGAGTGGGTCCTGGGGTGAGGAAGAGTGCTGGTATGTTGGAGCTGGTAGAAGCTCTAGGGAGGGAATTATACTTGCAAATCCTGGGCAGAAAAGCTTGTGGCTGCTCCCAGATGAGAGTGCAGGCCAGGAAAGGAGTAAATTTCTTGCCCTTGATTGTATCACCTTGGAGGAACTAAGAAATTACAGGTCCCTAAAGTATGCCCTCCACTTGACAAAGAACTCAAAAAGTCAAGTAACTGACTTGGAAAATGCCCAAAAAAGGTGGGAAAAATAGGAAGATTATTTTCTTGGTGAATAGGTATTTTCTTCCATCCTTTCAGAAGTGGAAGAACAAGGCATACCATCAGAGGAAGATATAAAAGTCAAGATTTCTGTATCCAAAATCTCCCAAAAATATGGAATGGTCTCAGGTTATGGAAGAACTCAAAAAGGATTTTGGAAATCAAGTAAGAGAGGTGGAGAAAAAATTGGGAAGAGAAATGAGAGCAATGTAAGAAAATCATGAAAAGTGAGTCAACAGCTAGCTAAAGGAGACCCAAAAAAATACTATAGAAAATAACACCTTTAAAAATACACTAACCAAAATGGTAAAAGAGGTCCAAAAAGTCAATGAGGAGAAGAAAGCTTTAAAAAAGAGAATTAGTCAAATGGAAAAGGAGATTCAAAAGCTCACTGAAGAAAATAGTGCTTTAAAAATCAGAATTTAGCAGTTGGAAGCTAATGACTTTATGAGAAACCAAGAAGTTACAAAACAAAACCAAAAGAATGAAAAAATAGCAGACAATGTGAAATATCTCACTGGAAAAGCAACTGCCCTGGAAAATAGATCCAGGAGAGACAATTTAAAAATTATGGGACTACCAAAAAGTCAAGATCAAAAAAAAGAACCTAGACATCATCTTTCATGAAATTATCAAGGAAAACTACCCTCATATTCTAGAACCAGAGGGTAAAATAAATATTGAAAGAATCCCACTGAATACTTCCTGAAATAGATCTGAAAAGAAAAACTCCTGGGAATACTGTAGCCAAATTCCAGAGTTCCCAGGTCAAGGAGAAAATATTGAAAGCAACCAGAAAGAAACAATTTGAGTATTGTGGAAATACAATCAGGATAACACAAGATCTAGCAGCTTCTACATTAAGGGATCAAATGTCTTGGTATATGATACTCCAGAAGTCAAAGGAGCAAGGATGAAAACCAAGAATCACCTACTCAGCAAAACTAGGTACAAAACTTCAGAGGAAAAAATGGTCAGTCAATAAAATAGAGGACCTTCAAGCATTCTTGATGAAATGACTAGAGCTGAATAGAAAAATTGACTTTCAAACACATGAATCAAGAGAAGTATGAAAAGGTAAACAGGAAAGAGAAATCATAAGGAACTTACTAAAGTTGAACTGTTTACATTCCTACATGGAAAGATAATATTTGTACTTCTTGAGACTTTTCTCAGTATTTAGGTAGTTGGAGGGATTATAGACATATAGACAGAGGGCAAGGGTGAGTTGAATAGAAGGGATGATATCTAAAAAAAAAAATTAAGGGGTGAAAGGGGAAGACAAAGATAGAAATGGGATTGGCAAATTATCTCTCATAAAAGAGGCAAGAAAAAGCTTTTCCAATGGAGGGGGAAAGGGGGGGAAGTGAGAGGGAAAAAGTGAAGCTTGCTCTCATCACATTTGGCTTAAAGAGGAAATAACATGCACACTCAATTTGGTATGAAAATCTATCTTACACTACAGGAAAGTAGGGGAGAAGGGGAAAGTGGGGTGTGGAGGGGGATGATAGAAGGGAAGGCAAATGGGAGGAGGGAGTAATTAGAAGGAAACACTTTTGGTGAGGGACAAGGTCAAAAGAGAGAACAGAATAAATGGGGGCAGGATAGGATGGAGAGAAAAATAGTTAATCTTTTACAATAGGACTATTACAGAAGTCTTTTGCATAACTACACATGTATAGCCTATATTGAATAACTTGCCTTCTCAGTGGGAATGGGTGGGGAGGAAGGAAAGGAGAGATGCTGGAACTCAAAGTTTTAGGAAAGAATATTGAGAATTGTTTTTGCAAGCAAATGGGAAATAAGAAATGCAGGTAATGGGGTACAGAAATCTATCTTGCCCTACAAGAAAAGAGAGAAAATGAGGATAAAGGAAGGGCGCGGCAGAAGGGAGGGCAGATTGGGGGAAGGGGTAATCAGAATGCACAGTGTCTTGGGGTGAGAGGAGGGGAGAGATGGGGAGAAAATTTGGAACTCAAAATCTTGTGGAAATGAATGTTGAAAACTAAAAACAAATAAAAATTTTTTTTTAAATTGTGTTTTTTGTGTTTGTATCTCTTCTTCCCTTCTGGGTAATAAGCTCCAGGAAGTCAGAGATTTATTTATCATTGTATCTTCCCCACATTTGAACACAGGGCTCTGCAGACAGGCTTAATAATGTAAACTGAACTGAGAACCTGGTTCAATTCTCTTGATCACCTGAATAAGCAAGTTGAGTTAGGGATCCTCTGAGACTGATCTTACCAAAGAAGCACCAAATCAGCCCCTATTCACATTCAGACTACAGACTATTTGTCTTTCAGAAGGTGAGCAGGGCCAGCCTGGTTTCATGTTTACTGCTTCATTGTACCCCTTAGACTTTGGGGACAGCCCACATGGAATGAAATCCCAATTCTAACATGTATTGGCTGAGAGACCTTGGGCAAGTGACTTCACCTCTGCTTGCCTCAGTTTCCTGAGTTATAAGATGGTGATAGTAATAGCTCCTACCTCATAGGTTGTCATTAGGATCAAATAAGATAATATAAATAAAGTCATTCGTAAACCTGTACACCCTATGAAAATGTCTGCTGTTAATAGTATTATTATTAGTTTGTGACTTTTGATGAGTCATTTCCCCTTCTCCAAGTCTCAGTTTCCTCCTTCCAACCTGGGGCTGCTCATCCTGCACACATTCACCATCCTCACAGGGCAGCTGTGGGGATTAAATAAGTTGATATATACGTGAAGGTGCTTTGGAGGGATGATAACCCACAGCCCCAGGGATTCTGCCCCATCTCAAACTCCATCTCCTCCAATCACAGGCTCCACTGCTTACAAGGTGCTCCAAAGACAAAACGCAGCTCATCACCATGGTCTGCCTTCACAAAATCTGGCCTGAGGTCCTTAAGGACACTTGGGCGGTGCTGAAATTCATAAAAGTAGACTGGAGAGCTGGGACCTGGGCAAACACAAGAAATGTCCATAGTTACTAACACGCTGAACACCAGGTGGGGCCACATGCCAAGGGCCGCAGCCTAATTTCCTCCTTTGGGGTGGTGGGTGATGATAGCTAGCCATTAACAGAAAGATCCTGGAGGGCAGTCCCTTAACAAATACTGTCTGACAGTGATACTGTGAGGCAGGACAAGTGCTGGGGTCTGGTGTAACAGGACCTGGGTTGGAATTCTGGCCCTGTGGCTGACAGACTACAAGACCTTGGGGAAATTCTTTTACTTCTCTGAGGCTGATTTTTCAACTGTAAAGTGGAGAGAATAATCCCTCACCTAGTTATCCTCATGGCGCTCTTATGAGAATCCAGAAGGATAATGCCCATGAAATGCTTGGTAACCATAAAGTGCCATAGACATGTGGGTAACCATTATTGTTAATTTTGTTGGCAATATCTACTAAACACAACGTGCCTGGAGATGGGAAGCATGGGAAGGGTAGGAGAAGGAAGGTGACTGAGGGTGTTCAGCTGATCTGAAGGTTACCATGCTAAAGCCAAGGGCAGAAAATCTCTTTCTGTGCGAGTGTGCGGGTAAGAGGCACATTACCACTGAGATGAGGCCTTCCACTACTGTTCCTGCAGAGGATCAAAGCCATACTCACTCTGTTGATATTTGGCCACTTTGAGGGCAGGAATAACAAAGACTAAGTCCCCCATCATCTCCTGGAATTGAGCTCGAAGTTCTCTGGGATCCTCAATATTCCCTAAATACTCATCCATCATTAAATATACGATCGCGGGTGGGATTCTCTAAATGAGACCCAGCAAGAGAAACGTTAAGAGAGAAAAGATTTTACTCGGGGGTGAATTGTTTGAGGAATTTAAGTCTATTGATCATAAGGGATGAGTCCACACAGTGTATGTTTGTGGGACCTGGGTCCCATTAGAATCCACTGCCACCCCCCCCCCGAAGCCTATTCCTTTGGGGTTCAGTTATTCAAGAATATATTAGGTAACCACTTGTTGGAGATGGTGAAGAAGGTATTTGGACCTGGGGAAGGGATAAGACCAGGACGAATGGCACAGACAGTAGAGCACAGGACCTGGAGTCAGGAACAATGGAATTTTAATCTAGCCTCAGACCCTTACTAGCTGTGTGACCCTGAGGAAATCGCTTAAACTCACTTTCTTCATCAACAAAATGAGGATCACAATAGCACCTGCCTCCCAGGATCATTGTAAGAGTCAAATTAAATAAATTTGTAAGTCACTTTGCAGCTTTAAAGAATTACATATACATATTAGCTATTATTATTATTGTTATAGATGGTCTTTATGAGTT